>PVJC01021094.1:0-19609 GCA_004026665.1 Murina feae | reverse complement strand
AGCTCCATGGCTGTTGGCCTCCATCTTGGCTGGGTTAATTTGCGTACAGTCGCTCTGATTGGCTGGTGGGCGTGGCTGTGAGCAGAGGCTCAGGCAGCCTACGCAGGCAGTTGCAACAGAAGCCTTTGGTTTGCTCTAGCTCCATGGCTGTTGGCCTCCATCTTGGCTGGGTTAATTTGCATACAGCTGCTCTGATTGGCTGGTGGTAACGGTCAGTTTGCATGTTTCTCTTTTATTATATTAGATGGTGGAAGATATACTAAAATAGATTTCTTTTGTATAAGGACATCCAAGTTTTGTAAAATCATTTTTTAAAAATACATTTTTACCAGGGGCCCGGTGCACAAAAATTTGTGCACTCGGTAGGGTACCTCAGATTGGCTTGTGCCGTCTCGCAGTCTGGGACCCCTCGGGGGATGTCCACCTGCTGGCCTGCCTGGCCAGCCAGTGTGAGGGGGCGCTGATGGCTGTTTGCAGGCTGGCCAAGCCCCCCTGTGGGGACCCTCACCCCATGGGTTTTATCTCCATGTGCATTGTCCCATCATCCTTTCATCTGGGGAGAGGCCTGGAGTGTCCACAGCAGTCTCTCACAGGAAGGAGGGTAAGTCGCGTCAGTCCCAGGGTGCTCCCTCCTCCCCCGGTTCCCCTTCCCAAACCCCATCGGGTCTCCAGAGGCTGCAGTAAGTGGTGCACCCATAGCCTGTGCACAGATCATAGGACACGTGGCTGGGTGGTGGTGGCAGCGGTGGCGGCAAGACACAATCTGAGAAGAAGGGGCGAAAAGAGGCCAAGGGGCCCAGCCCGTTGTCCCTGCTGGGAGAGTTCACCACGGCAGGGTACAGGAGGCACAAGGGCTAGGTCAAGGTCGAGCCGCCATGGGGGGCCGCCAGGGACAGCTTCTTGGTCCCAGGACAACCTGGGGTACTCCAGGGCTTGAGATACAGTACGCTTCCCCCCATCGCTGCCTGTGGCCGGGCTCCAGCTCAGGGCCCCTGCAGGGCTGTGGACAGGGAACCCATCCAGAGGCTCCACTAAGAGCAAGACACCTGCCTCGGAGCGGGCCCCGTAGTCTGGTCCTAGCAGCTCGAAGAACTCCAGTTGTTCATAAATGTGTTGATTTATTTATGTATTGTCTATTGTGTACTATTTTTCTGTTTGTCTACTTTTGCCAAGATTGTAGCTTTATAGTAAGTCTTGGAATCAAGTAGTGTTAGTTCTTCAACACAGTTATTTGTTCTTCTTCACAGTTATTTTGGCTTTATCTAGGATCTTTGTTTTTGTTTATGAAGTTTATAGACAGCTTTTCAATTTCTCCAAAGTATCCTGTTGAGATGTTGGTTGAGGTTATGTTGATACTGTAAATCAAATTGGGGATAATTAACTGTTTAAAACTATTTCGTTTCCACTCTTTCATAATGTATACATCTCTGTTTATTTAGGTCTGATTTATCTCATAATTATTTGTAGCTTTCAGTATACAAGTCATTCACATACTTTGTCAGATTTATTCCTGAGTATTAATATTTTTTGTCGCAATAATAAAGGGTATTGTTTTTAACTTTCAGTTTCCATTTTTCATTGTTAGTATATACATTGAATGTACTTCTGTGCATTCACCTTGTGTCCCGCAACATGTCTGAATTCATCTATTAGTTCTAATAGCTTTTTGTAGGTTCCATATGATTTTCTAAATGGGTCACCATATTTTTAGTGAATGGAGACAGTTGGTTTCTTTCTTCCTAATCTAGACTTTTAAAAAATATATATATTTTATTGATTTTTTTATAGAGAGGAAGGGAGAAGGATAGAGAGTTAGAAACATCGATGAGAGACAAACATCGATCAGCTGCCTCCTGCACACCCCCTACTGGGAATGTACCCACAACCAAGGTACATGCCCTTGACTGGAATTGAACCTGGGACCTTTCAGTCTGCAGGCCGATGCTCTATCCACTGAGCCAAACCGGTTAGGGCTAGACTTCTTTTTCTTTGAGTGCACAGGCTTGAACTTCCAGCATCATGCAGGGGAGGGCAGTTAGGGGTGACTAGGCTGGCAAGGGAGGGCATTTAGGGGAACCAGGCCTGTAGGGGAGGGCAGTTGGGGGGGGACACCAGGCCTACAGGGGAGGGCAGTTGGGGGGGGACACCAGGCCTGCAGGGGAGGGCAGTTAGGAGCAACCACGCTGGCAGGGAGGGCAATTGGGGTGATCAGGCTGGCAGGCAGAAGCGGTTAGGGACAATCAGGCAGGCAGGCGAGTGGTTGGGAGCCAGCAGTCCCATATTGTGAGAGGGGTGTCCGACTGCCGGTTTAGTCACAATTCCTGTGGGATTGGGTCTAAACTGGCAGTCAGACTTACATCCAAAGGGTCCTAGATTGGAGAGGGTATAGGCAGGGCTGAGGGACACCCCATCCCCTCTGCACATGCACAAATTTTGTGCACAGGGCCTTTAATATCTATATAATCTGTGATGATTCTACATCCATATTGATAGTCTCTTTCCCTTTCTTGCCCTTTTAAACTCTATCTATCTATCATCTGTCTATCTATCTATCTATCTATCTATCTATCTATCTATCTATCTCTCACACACACTCACACACACACACACACACAGACACACACACCTCAGTATGACTGGATTTATCAAATTTATTGACCATAAACCAGCTTTTCATTTGCATTGATTTTCACTATTGCTTTCTGCATTATATTTCAATAATCTCCTTCTTTCTGCTGACTGGTTTTACTTTACTTGTTTTTGTTTGTTATTGTTCTTTTTTTTAGTTTGGTAAGGTGGAAGCTGAGGTCATTGGTTTAAGATCTACTTTTTATAATATAAGCATTTGATGCTATTAACTTACCTATAAGTACTACTTTGGCAGCACCTCATCAATTCTCTAATACTCGTTATAGGTCATGTTTTCCTGTTTGCTTGTGTACTTGATAATTTTGGCCTGGATGGCAGATATTGTGAAATTTATCTTGCGTGCTATTTTTGCATTTCTCTTTGTGTTCTTGAACTTTCTTCTGGACTTCATTAAAGTTACTTGAAGAGAGATTGACCTTTTTGAGTTTTTCTATTATGATTTGTTAAGGAAGATTTGGAAAAGTGTTCATTCTATGGGTTTATTGTTTCCCATTACTCTTATAAGATACTCCAGAATATTTTCCTCAATACTCTGAAGTATGAGCTGGTGGGAGCTGACACTGGTCACAGTTTATGTAAATTCTAGGAAATGTTTCTCTTAATACTTTAGTGCATTTCTTCTTCCCTATCCCTCACTCCCCAGCCTTTGTGAAGTTTCCTCTTACCTAAGCATTTCTCTCTGCTGCACATTCAGGGGTACTCACTAAAGATCTCTGGGTACTTGCTCTCGGCAGACTTTTCTTCTATGACCTGTAGCTGCTGGTCTCCTCAGACTCTGAGCTCTCTTTAAACTTAAGAGGTCTGTCTGGTTCTGCCTCAGTGTCTTCTCCTTGCATTATATCCTAGAAACTCTAGGCAATAAATTGGTGCAGTCATAAGGCTCTCCTCATTTGTTTCCTGTATTTGAGAGAGCCTTTTTCTTATTGGCCTCATGGCCAGTGTCTTGAAAACTGTTGTTTCATATATTTTTATGGGTGTTTTTGGTTGTATCAGGCAAGGGGGTATATCTGGTCTCTGTTACAACATCTTGACCAGAAAGGCCATTCCCTGTTTCTTTTAATGCCATCACTATTTCTTTTCAGCCCAGCTTAAGACCACAATTAATTCTTCCCTGCCTTCTCTTTTATTCCAATGACTATTTTCCAAGTCTTTTCTTTTTTCATAATATATTTGCTATTTCTTTTATACTTGAAACTAACAATCTTCACAGAAATATCATCATTAACTTATGCAAAAATTAGGAAACAAACATCATTGGATGGAGAGACTATCACCAGAGTAGTCTAAAGTTTTGGTACCCTATCACTGTACTTAATAAATTAATAAATTACTTAATAAATTTTAATCCAGTGTAAAATTTGCATATCTTACATGTGGATAGAGCAGATTCATTTCATTGAGTATATTTGCTTAAATATTATATTTGGGCAGCTTCGTGCTTTTCCAGTCTGAACTATAATACCACTGCTACATTTTGGAGTTTGGTTTTAACTCTGTCCTATCCCATCCCTTACATTTTATATGTATTTCTATATTGCTTTCCTTTTTTCCTTCACTACTTAATAAGCTTCTTAAAGCCAGACTCGTCCTTCTTGAATTTCTATTACCTCACACATTTCCAGGCATAGGGGTGTTCAGTTAATGTTTGATGATCTGGACTGAGTACGCTACCGTTTTAGGCAGTTAGTGCATGGGTTAAGGATTTACCTAGACTCTCTACGTTATACAGATTCTCAACTGTCTATATTACAATATAAACCACACTGGCATCATTGTAGCTTGTTATTATATGCCTTTGGTATATTTTGAAAGAGCTGTCAGAAAATGAGCTTTTTATTACCTAGAATTACTAGTTAATGTGTTTTGCCTTTCATCAGAATGTCTTTGTTGGTTTGCTTTAGTCATTGTGGTATTTTATTACAATTGAATTAGTTTTGAGGTGCAAGGTTTGCTGGATCTCCCTTTGTGACTTTTAGGCAATTATCACATACCTAGTGGAGATTAATCAGGGGTTTCTTCCTTCTACTTTTGTCTTGACAGTCTTTTTTTTAACATTGCCATCTTCTCTGCCTCACCTTTTCCTCCTCCCCATCTGCACTCTGACCCATTACTATGTTTTAGTAAAAGATCACATAGTTGAGCTTCTATTAAACTGTATCCCAGGAAAATTGCATGAATAGCTCTTGATGAAAAAAGCTCTGCCTTGTCAGACAGCCTGCCAATTTGAGAGTGTTGACTACTTACCTTGGCTGGGGAATCTTGGAATCTATGACTCCCTTTAAAATTCATTCTTTTTTTCACTTGATAGAACAAAATTACTTTATTTTCCTTTCATTGCTCATCTCCTCACCAAATAAATTATATGATGTCTCCTCTTCAAACATACAAAGTATTCTTTCAAAACCTTTTCAGGTCTAGGTTCTGGAGGGTGTGTGTGTGTGTGTGTGTGTGTGTGTGTGTGTGTGTGTCTATATTTTTTACTATCATTGAATTCATCCAATTCTAGAAAGACTTACAGTTTGCTCACATTGCATGGTTCTGGCTCCCTCTGCAGCACCAAATGGAAAAGTGCTTTGTCTTTTGTTGCTGAAAAATTCAGCTCTCAGCCTTCTTTTTTGAATAGAGCATCCCAGCTGGTATGCAAGTACAAATTGAATGTCACAATTGGGAATGCTTATTTTGGGGGTGCAAGGCTCATTGAAGGTTAGTCACATGTGAGGAGAGCTGCAGGAGATGAGAAAATGGTTAGGAGGGTGGGGAGAGAAGAAAAGGCAGTAGGGGCAAGTACAATTGCAAAATTAATTTGGTAAGTAGAAGGTTAAATTACTTACAGGTATTTACTCTAAAGTTTTATTAAGAAATTAGAGAGTTGTAGAGTATAAGTCTAGAGCTATTGTACAATTTTTAGGCCAGTTTCATTGGATTACAGACTTAGGATTTCAATGCATATCTCTCATTGATAAGTAGTGTGATTTTGGCCTCCGCTGTTGGCTTGGTTGTTGAATATTCAGGGTGACTTTAAGTACGGCTTGGCATCTTAGTTTGAAATGATTGATTTTTATGATACCCCTGATAATTTGGTACTTCAGATCTAGAGCTGCTATTAAATACAGCAAAATGATCTCTAGGTTTCAGAAGTTTTTAAAGTTGTAGTCAACCAAGTTGACCTATAAAGATTACATGATAAGTAAGGGCAGAATTTCGAGACACATCTTGCCCTAGTGATGTAAAACTGTGTATATTTAAGTGTGACTTTGGGGTGCTGGTATGATCTATTTGTTCATCTTGGTGCTGGTTACACAAATGTGTTTACAATGTAAAAATTACACTGCCATGTGAGATTTTTTTTGTTTGTATGTTATATATCAATAAAAAGTTTTGTTAAAAACTCTTGTACAATCAGTGCTTTTTACAAACATGAATCAAGTTTATTATTTATATACGTAATGTTATATACATGCACAGATGCCTGTTCGTGAAATAGTCCTCCTTTTAAGTCAAACATATTAAATCTTACCTCCTTTAACGGAGTAAGTACAAGTGCATACCTACATATGTAAGATGACTTTCATTTAATAGACTAGGGGACCAGTGCACAAAAATTTGTGCTCTTGGGAGGTCCCTCAGCCCAGCCTGTGCCCTCTTGCAGTCTGGGACCCCTCAGGGGATGTTCATCTGCTGGTGTGCCTTGGCCAGCCTGAGTGAGGGGCTGATGGCTGTTTGCAGGGTGGCCAAGCCCCCTAGTATGGACCCTCATCCCATTGGGGTGTGGCCAGCCTGGGTGACGGGCTGATGGCCGTTTTCAGGCTGTTCACAGTCCATTCAGTGTTTGAGTCTCTACTGGGGTTTCTGGGCAGCCTGGGTGATGGGCTGAGGGCCATTTTCAGGCTGCCCACAGCTCCCATTGACGCAATGTCCCAGCAAGGCTTGCTGGAAGCAGGTTTCTGGGATTATTTATCTTCTATAATTGAAACACTGTTGCTTTAAGCCGAAGCCTAGGCAGGTAACAAAGCCTCCTGTTTGCTTCAGCTCCATGGCTTCTATAATTGAAACAGTGTTGCCTTAGTAGAGGCCCAGCCTGCCTAGGCAGACAGTTTCCTCCTGGTGCAATGGAAGCCTCCTGTTTGCTTAAGCTCTGTGGCTTCTATAATTGCAACTATGTTGCCTTGAGCAGAGAGAGGTCCAGCCGGCTTAAGCAGACAGTTTACTCCTGGTACAAAGGAAGCCTCCTGTTCGATTTAGTTCCATGGTGGTTGGCCTTGATCTTAGTTTGGTTAATTTGCATACAGCTGCTCTGATTGACTGGTGGGCGTGGCTTAGGCATCCCTGAGAAATGGTCAGTTTCAATATTTTATTAGAGTAGATAATTAGAATGTTTATATAATAAATTCATGCTTTTAGAGTAATTTTATATTTATGAAGTTTTTAGACTTTGAGACATGACCTTTATTAGGTCAACATCTTTTTTTTTGTATAATTCTTTCTAGGACTTAGGGTCTCTATGAATTGGGAGTTCATGGTGATGTTAGTTCTGCTTGAAATTAAGTATGATAAATTTTTAAAATACATAAGGTAGGAAAGTATTATGAGCAACTTTATTATCTACTTCTCACCTTTACTTTCCACCTTCTTTATTTGACTTCTCTAATTCTCACATATTTTTCCTAGAAACCTTGTACCTTCCACCCTGAATTGTCACTGAACAGTTTCCACATGTAGAGGAATAAAGAGGAATAGATATTCTTACATGACAATGCAGCCAGTAACTGTTAAAATTCAGTACTGGCTTACATTTCTCTCTAATTTGATTATAAAGATCTAGTTTAAAGATTTATTATTTTTGCTATTTATACTTGAAAAACAATTAGCTGTGAATCCAGTTTTTACTTTCTTGTGAAACTCATGTAGCCTTATTGATTTTACTGGAAATTAGAAAGCTCAACATTTTCTCTAAATGTCTCCCAAAACTGTTTCTCTGGCTTTACATTGAAGGGACTGTGATCTATAGAAGTGGATGTGACCGGGGAAGGGTAAGAGATTCTAAGGCGTGTCTGAGTTAGAGGTAGCTCTGTAGAGAGTGCAAGGTTTCTTGGTGGCATGTTTCTGTCAAAGCTCTTGTGTAGCAGTCACAGACCCTGAGCCCAAGGACTGTATTTCCATTTGGAGCAGACATTGACCTCTTTTTCTGAGCTAAAAACAGTGAAATGTATCAGTATTGGTAGCTTGGGTTATAAGAAACCTAAATTAGTTTGAAGTGGAATTATCCTGATGAAAGGGCATTTGAAAGCCCTTGACACTGGACAGAGGATTGTCTAGTGTTTAATCTTGGCTCAAAATGCACCAGACATAATGAGAGTCATTATGAACTGCTGATCTCTTACCCCTCCCCTCAGCAGACCCTATTAGACTTGCAAAAATAGCAAACAGTGTGTGTATTTGGCATGGTGCCCTCTGTGTACTAGAGGAAGAAAGCATACCTTGTTTGCACTCCAACCAGATACTGATGCATCATATTACAGCTCTGCTTGGTTCTGAGCTCCTCTGTTCAATCTCGTCCTGACAAATGCTGTTGTTGCTACCCTTAGCAAGACAAATGTAGCCACTCTGCGGCAGTTGGCTACTGCCCAGCTGTGCTTGCCAGTGCCCTAAACCGATGTGCTTGTGTACCTGTGGAAAGGTAACAGGCTGTGGGCCTGTTCCCTTCTGCCATTATATGCATCGCCTTTTGACTTTTTGTCATTTCTGAAGGAGTAGTTTTGGTTCTCTTTCGTCAAATAAATGAGCTCTGAATTTCTGCTTTTTGAATAACATGTTTATTAAGCAACCGTTAAAAATGCCCAGAGATGGTCTCTGTAGGTAGAAAAACGTGAAGACCAACACATAATCATGACCCTAATACTATGTGCCTAAGGGACTCTGGTAACAAAGATTAGGCAGGGGATCTCTGTGGATGTGTCTCAGGAAGAGAGTACCCTAATGTGGGCTCTGAGGTTAAGTAGAGTTTAGCGTGTGTGATGTATATGTTGCTGGGGTTCAAGGTGAAAGAGACATGGCTTGGAATAAGAAGCTTGGTGAATGTAGGCTGGGGCCTGGTTTTGAAGGTTGCAGCAATGAGGAATCGTAATAGAATTTGAAAACAGATGAATACTTAACATTATTGATTTTTTTTTGAGAAGCATTATTCTGGTGGCAGCCTGCAGACTAGGATTATGCAAAAAGTGGTGAGAGTTGGGGAGTGCTGGGCTAATTAAGATGGAAGATGGGAGGCACTGAACATTTTTTGGACTAAAAAAATAGATGAGGTCCTGAGTTCAGGTAAAGAGTCTAGGTAAGGGCAGAAAGGGACTGAGAGATTATAGGAATTCTACATAAAGGACTTGACTAATAGCCATAACATATGGCTATTAGTGGGATGAGTGGGATGAGGTGATAAAAAAAAGTAAGGAAGAAGTAGTTAGATTTTCAGCTCAGATTGCTGATAGTCTTTACAAATCCCTTCACACAGGAAATGGGAGGGCAGGTGAGATTTAAAGGATGCATGGTGCTTCTGTTTGGAGAAGCTGAATTTAAAGTACCTGTGGAATCTGTAAGTATCAATAAGTAAATTTCAGTGTAAATTTTTGACCCAGAGTTCAGAAGACAACATGCTGTATACACAGATGTCTGGGATCATTTGAGTGTTAATGACTTTTAGTCTGGCTTAGTCATTAGAGCCATGAGACCCTCTAATTCAAGTTTGAGGAAGTGTATGTCCCTTAGTAGCATTGATGTGAAATCAGACCAACTCTATGTTATAGACCAGCTGATATCTGCTAAAATGACACTTACTGTATTTTTTAGCTCTTGTGTTTAGAAAACCATTTACCAAGAGCCCATCTCAATTTTCATAGTAGGGAATAATAATAACAGTGGATTCTGTGCGTTCACCATTTGGGAACCCTTCTACAGGACCACAGGTTGGAAATCTTGTCTTCTCCTGAGCCTGGGCCTTTCTGCAGAGCTTCAGCTGGATTTTCTTCACCTTAGTAGATGAAGTAGTTAGTATTTCTTTCACATATTTGGCTAACAGGATACCTTTTGTAGAAAACAACAAAAGTTTCTCCTCTCTGTAGGCCCTTGGCCCATCTTGGTCAGTCTGCTTTTTCCACTGGACTTGCACCATCCCTAATAACTGCTCTTTGGGACCCGCGCGTATTTTTAGATTATGTTAGGCAAAGTGGTTTCTGGTGCTTGACATGACGGATGCCATCTTCAGAAGCAAATTGCTCTCAATGACTGCCAGTTTACCCCAGGAAGGATGCCCCTGCCACCTGAAAGGAAAGTTTCTATGTAGATAAGGAGCCCCAGGTTGTTCCTAAATTGGAATATGCAGTTTTTTTACCAAGTAAATGCGGCTTGGCTACAAGCTCCATAGTCTTTCTGCCACCCGACTTTACTTTTGCTTGTAAGTTCCTTTAATAAACTCTCTAATTCTGGAGTTGTTAGCCTCTCTCTTTGGCCTCTAGGCCCCATTCTCCTTTAGAGGTCAGTACCAGTACACTGAGGGAAACTTCCCCAAATGACTACTTTGAGTTTTTGTTTTCCTAGGAGATTTCTGGGTCAGTTTAAATATGATTATATCCAACAGTGAATTAATCTATAAAGTGGGTACTAGTGGTAAAAACACTAATATGAGAGTCTATTAGGTGAATTGAACTTCTACTTACAAGGTGTAAATGCACATTATTTTAATAAACTTGAAAATTACTCATCATCTTTCTTTTCTTTCCTCCTTCTTCCCTTCCTTCCTTTCCTTTTCCTCTTTTTGTTCCCATCTATTTGTTCCCTTCTTTTTCCTGTTCCCTTTTCCCGTTACCTTTTACCCATTTTCTTTTCCCTGCTTCCATTCCCTTATTTCATCCCTATTAGAAATAACTGGTAGAGTGGAGCAGAATTATGAGCTGTGTGTGGTGAGGAGTAACCAGATGACTGTATGTGAGAAGACATGAGAAAGTGTATGGAGACTTAAAAGGCCAGTCTTCTTAAAGGTTGTTCCTGACCCTGGAGTGAAAGTCATTTCTCATCTTGGACTGCCACAAATTTGGGGAGAAGGCAGTTCATTAACCTACTTTTCCCACAGATAGAGATTAAAAAGTGGATATATCTAGAAGAGATGTTTGGTCTGGGACTCAGAGTGCTGTTTGCCCAGGCTTTGTCATGCTGTTGGGGATCGGAGATTTCCTTGTGTCTGTTGTGCTGTTCTATGGAATGGTGTGGCTCAGCTGCTTTCTAAATCTATCTGGGCAAGGATATTTGCTAGGAAACGTGACAGGGTCTCTCTGGAGGGAAAGGAAAGGAGAGTACATATTAAATCTGGATACTTTAAACTAGATCATAGTTGTTATAATCTTATACCTTGAAGAAACTCTTGAGGCCACTTGCATGAGAGATTCTGGAAGTTATTTCTCTGGGGGACCCAGGAGTGTGGCTTTCCTCTACACTGAGAAGAAGAAAAGAGGGCCCAGTCATCATTTTTCATGGCTCTGAATACAATTTCAGGCTTCTTCTCCTTACCCCCTTTTCTCTCCCTTCTCTCCCTCCCTGCTTCACATTCTTTTTCTTTTTCTTTTAGTGTTTCTGCCAGGAAGTAGCTTTACCTCTAAAGAGAATGCTGTGGTGCCTTCTGTCAGTTTGCACAGTGTTTTAGGATCCTCTTCTACCTGCTATTTTCTGTGCCCTTTCAGTATGTCATGGTGAAGTCCCCACCTCCTCAACCATGGGGACTTACTTGTTCCTATCTTCAGGAACTGAGTGTGGAATGTGGCAAGAAGAGGCAGTGTGCACTAGAGAATATCTGGTACCATAATGTGCCAGGGCAGGGGAGCAAGTATGATGAGGAGATGATTTGGGGTGAGAAGTCCATGCCAAATACTTTAGAAACTTCTTTGATGAATGATGTGCTTTTAGGATTCCCCTGCTTGATGAATATATATTTTACTGCTTTAGGAATAATCTTAAAGTCCTTCCTTGAACTCCTGAATCCATAAGACTGCTCATCACTTATAGATCATATTTTTAGAATACAAGGCCTAATTTGTCTAATCTTGAAAGACCTTTTAGTCTCATCAAATAAGACTCATTCTCCCCAACATTCTTCTTCCTAAGTACTACTTCCTTCCCCATCTTCTAACATGCCTCTTCCCCCTGCTCTTTCTCTCCTCTCTAAAGCTACACTTTACCATGTGCCAGGAAGCTTCCTTTCCTCTCATGGACCATATAGATCCCTTGTTTTTGTTTCTGCTGTTGCAGGAGGAAATTATTTTTTTTAAAGTCACTGACCCTTTGTAATCTAGAACACGGGTTAGTGAGTCATACATCGATTGGACCTAACATTGTGGGACTACAAATAAATCTTAAGACTTGACCTTGCCCTGAATGTATTTACAATACAGTGATGAACCCAAAACTAAACTTAGAAACTGGAAATAATAATTGAATAACCTTTGTGACAGGGAGGAGGTGGTGTTATGGAGAAAGAAACAGTGCAAACCAACTCAGGGAAGTGCAGTGAGCATGGAGTGTAGGGGACAGGGGCCATGGTGTGGGAAATAGAAAAGTTCACCAGAGTGGAGGAAGTATATAGATGGAGGTGTAATGGGAGGAAGCACATTTTATAGGGTATGGAATCCAGGGAAAGTAATTTAGGCTAAGAAATGGGGATCAATTAGAGATAGTTGAGTAGTTGAATAAGATAATAGTGTGTGGGATAGTTAGAAGGGAGGGTTACAAAGACCAGCTAAAAGAGACCGCTCAGATAAGCCAGTCTTGCTCACAGTGGGAAGGATGGGGAACGATGGCTTGGGAAGATGTATCAAAAGAAGAAATGACAGGGCTTACTGTCAGATCACTGCAAGCCTTGTGGGAACTATAGTTCATATTTTAAACTGGAACATTATATGTCATAGATATGTGTGATTTAAATAATCCAATTTGTAAAGATTTAGATTTCATACTGAGATCTTATAATGTATTGCCACAGCAAAAGGAACTTTTAAACACACTTGTGTACAACTGTCAGATTTTTTTTCTTTGACGTTGTATCAACTTTCTTACCTATAAATGCAGGTGACACCTACCAACTTTTTAAGCTTAATTTGTCAAAGGTTCAGTTTGTGTGCAGTGAATTTGGTCGAAAATTTCAAGAACTAAATCTTTTCTCCCACTTAATTTTGAAGGGCAGGAATTCGTTTTACAGAAATATTTTGAAAGGAGTTGCCTTAAATGTCAAGCTGTGTTAGGCTTAAACTAGTCTTGTTTTTAAAAAATCAGTGTAAGAACACACTTCAGGAATTTTACCTAGTTAGTTCTCCTGTGCCAAACAGACTCTCCCTTCTTTGCCTGAGTCTTTCCAGTCTTGCTATAGCTGCTGGGCCAGGTTCAGCCCACTTACATCCTACCAGAGGGTGAACTTGATACCTTGTCCTTTCATGAAACACTATCTGTGTGAAGTGAGCTCTTTGATCCATAGACTTTTCTGCAGAGGCTAAGGGAAGATTAAGGAACACCTTTGAGTAGATCAATATTGGATGAAGTTTGTATAATTTAAACTAACACTTCTTTTATCCCTTTCCTCAGTGGAGAGACAGGAGAAACATGTACAGTCATGGTTCCCACTTAAACATAGTGGCTTCTCTGGGCATCCTTCTCATTTATGTAGGCTAGAGCTTGGGAATTAAGTAAATGTTAATTGATGATTGTCATTTCTTATAGCTTCATAAAGACAGTTAATCTCTACATATTGATTATACTAAAATGGAATTGGGGTCAGTTAGTATTTGCATGTTGGGCATTGGGCTTTTAATGGTGAACACGGCCAATATTCCACATGTCATGAACATTAACAGTAATAGTAATAATATCACCACTAAAATTCGTTGGGTACTTCTGATATGCAAGTTTCTATTCTCACCTACTTTCATCCACTTTCTCATAACAAAAGGATAAGGTAGGTGTTGTTTTGTCCCCATTTTTTGAGATAAGAAAACTGAGGTGCAGACAGGTTAGATAACTTGCCCAAGGTCTCACAGATTATAAATAGTAGAGCCAGGATTTGAACCTGGGCAGCAAGCAGGAGGTTAGGCCTCCTATTTTACGGTAATTTCAGAACTAAGGTTGCCTCTTCCGTGTCTCCAGTCCTCTGGGTGTGATGTTATGTTAAGCACCAGCCCCAGGATCCATCCATTAACGCAGTTTCCTTTGCAGTCAACCTGAAGACTCTGAAAGTGTCTGGAAACATGATAAAACAGCAGGAGACAAAGATGAATGCCACATTTATACAAAACTTCTGATTGCATCCACATGGGTATCAATTCCAGTTTTCTCTCTCCCTTGAGCTAACGCCATTTACCTTACAACCGTTCCTGTCTCTGTCTAAAGAACCTCTAAAGGCTTCATTCTGATTGTTACTATTTTTTTTAATTTAAATTCTTTATTGTTTAAAGTATTAGATATGTCTCCTTTTTCTCCCATTGACCTCTCCCTGGCCACTCCTGTCCCCTAGCACATGCCCGCATCCCCCTACAGTTTGTGTCCATTGGTTTTGCTTATATGCATGCATACAAGTTGACCTCTTCTCTCCCCCTCTCCCCCTTCCCTCTGAGGTTTGAGAGTCTATTCAATACTTCTGTGTCTCTGGATTTATTTTTGTTCATTATATTCCACAAATGAGTGAGATCATGTGATATTTATCTTTCTCCCACTGGCTTATTTCACTTAGAATAATGCTCTCTATGTCCATCCATGCTGTTGTGAATGGTAAGAGTTCTTTCTGATTGTTACTATTTCTGACTAGGTGTTTTCTGCTGAACATTTGGAACTGGATAGGCTGAGACAAATTCCAAATACCTGGAAGTTTTAATATTGCTATCTATATGATTACAGCAGCTCCAATATGCCCTATAGACCTTCCAGGAAATTTTTTTGCAGGTGCCTGAGGAATTTATGTTTTGATGTTTCATCAACCTTTTGGAACCTTGGTTGGTGGCTACCATTGCAGTGGTCATGCAGGAGAGTATGTACTTGCGACTGGTATGAGTTTAACCTCTGTGATATGAAGATTATTTTGGGAGGAGTTAAATATAATGTTTGAAAACTTGGGACATGAAGGTTTTCTGTCACACTGGAGTTTCTGAAGGAAGAGCAATTGGGCCAGACTAGATAATTGCTTTAAATTATGTTTCTCTTCTGACTCAGGGTTCTTAATATGTGGTTGCTTATTTTATTTTTATTGTTGAAGTATTTTATTTAATGTACCAAACTTGGCTCATGGAAATGTAAACCATTTAGGAAAAGACAAAAAAGAAAAAGGTAGGTTCCCCCCGCCCTGCCCAAAGCAGTGTGCTTCTTCTGCTGGAACATACAGTCATAAGAACAGAAACTCGTTCTCTGCTGTATCCTCAGCACCTAGAGCAACACCTGGCACAATAAATTTCACTTGAATAAATAAGCAAAAAATATTTCTTCTACTTCTGTCAAACAGGCTTGGCATACTTATTGATAATGTACATCTGATTTAGTTTGTGACAGGTTTTAATCCAGGTTTTATAGTAGTTGGTTGTCCTGGGAGAAGTTTATGGGCTTTCTTTTTATAGAGAGCAAATATTGTCGTATTGAAACTGTAGAGGTCCTCATATACTTGTCTTGCCTCTGATGATTTTTTCTATTAGAAAGAAAGTCACTAGTAAATAATTATTATTCCCATCCTATGGAGACTGTTTAGTACCTGCAAATTGGCTGGAATGTTGAGCTTTAACCCTGCAGGCTGGGATCCCAGTAAGCTGAATTGTAGCAAGTCATCTTCACTAGTTTCAGCTGGTGACTTTAGTATGATTTGTATGAATTTCTTTGTGATAGCTGTCACAACAAAGCCATTACATGTCTTGTGTCTAAAGCTATCATTCAGTTGGAGCTATGAAAATCAGTTTGCATATGTCAGTGATGTAATCTTCAAATATACTCACCCATGGAAAACTGCCACTAGAATTGTTTTTCTTTATTTACTGAATAAAAATATTTGCTTATCAAATATTCTAATTGAAAAATCTTTAAAATCCAGTCTTTAAATTGGAACCATATGTGTGTTTTAGTTCCCTGGCCAAATTTATTTGTACATTACACACACGTGTATACATACAGTTACATTAATGTGCATTTGTGTTATATATGTATGTGTTCACACAGTGCACACATGTGCTTCATGGTTATGCATGAGCTTTTAATATGCTGATAGTTCAAAATGTAAGCATATCAGTGAAATTTTCTTATCTGTTAACCAAGGTAATACAGTTGCCTACATTCAAGTTTCCTAGTAATATTAGGTTGGTTAATATGTTTATAATCCTTAGAACAGTGCTGAGTACATGATAAGTCTTCCATAAATGTTAGCTTTTATTATTTTTAAATATATTTCCATCTGTCAGCTTAAGCATAGGAATGTTGATCTCTCTAACTCCTTTTTATAACAATTTAGCTTCAAATGCAGACCTGCATGGCTTCAAAATTATTGTGTATTTGGGAGATATATTTAATGAATTTATTATTAAAGTGCCTGTGAGCGATTTTTCTGTCATATAAGAAATACTAGTATTTGTATTTTTAATTCAAAGCCATTTATTAAATACCATAGTAATATTGATTTCTGTTATAGTAAAATATTCCTGTAAGTCATCATCATCCCCTAGAGTCTATCAGTGTTTTCAGTGCATGTTTAATCTTCATTGTCAAACTAACACCGACTTCACTAAGAATTTTAGTTATAGGCTTAAGAGAGAACAAACTGTCCATTTATTAAGAAAAAATTGTATGAGGTATTTGCTAAGGTTTGAATGTCTGTATCCCCCAACCCCCCCCCCCCCCAATTCATATGTTGAAATCCCAGCCCTTAAAGGTGATGGCATTAGTACCTGGCAACTTTGACAGGCACATAGTTGTGAGAGTGGGACATGGGATTGGTACCTTATAAAAGAGGCTGTGGAGAGATTCATAGTTTCTTCTACCATGTGAAGTAGCCAGGAGAAGTCTGAGGCCTAGAAGAGGGCTCTCAACAACCCATGGTCATGCTGATGCCTTGATCTTGGATTTTCCTCCATACCTGTGAGAAATAAATGTTTGTTGTTTGTAAGCTATCTCATCTGTTATATTTCCTTATAGCAGCATGAAAAAACTAACAGTATTATTTGACAAAGTGGAGAGAAAAATGTAAAAGAACTTAGAAGAATTTGAGAATATAATTAGCATATAGGAAGTTAACATATAGGAACACTTACTCACATTTAGAAACACGATGACAAGGTAACAGAGCATTTTAGAACATTTTTTTTTAACAATGACAGTACTCACCAGGAGGAAAAAGTATGAATCATTAGTCAAAATGAGTATATGAACTGGGGATATGAAAATGTTGATTAACAGTTGTTTTGGATAATTGTGTTTTTGTTGGGATAGCTTCTTCTGGACAGAAGTTCAAGAGATTCCACAGCTCATGTAATTTTATAGATTAGAAATGAAGGCCTAGCTAGTCAAATAAAGACCACAACATTGGTTGGTCAATGTGCAAGTACCGAAACCAGGTTCCAATGTGCGGGAAAATAATTCTTTAACAGAGATAGCATGGAAATGGAACAAATGAACTTGAAATGTTGGCCTCAACTCTAAGCGTAATTACAGCCCCAACCTATATTGTATAAGGAGATTCCATACTGTTCTTAATAAAATAATGTTCTTGTATTAGGAGTGAAGAAACTCAACATATCTATTTTAGGTCACATTTGGGCATGTTCAAAGGTAGCATGTTTTGGATCCAGACCACTGGATTATATTCCAGGCCTTTTCATCAAGGCCACTTTTGTGATTAGGCTTAATATGCATTTTAAGAAAGTACTTGATCTATGTAGACCACTGTAGAAGGCATTTGCATTCAGGGTATTGATTTTTAAAACTATATGGGTAAGGTGGGTAAGGTATATTGTCTTTGATTTTGGGACAGTACCTGGATTACAAAAAGGGGGCGCTGTGCTACTAGGCTGAGAACTTTATGGTTATCCACTTTGTGCATGCTTTATCCCCCTCTCCCCCCCTTTGAGAGAAAGAGAAATTTTAGGTGGCTTTTTAGACTTGGACTTTATGATTCAGAGAAGTAGTCATTTTGTTGGGTGAAAATTTTTATGTGAATATGAAGACATGCTTGCTTTTAAGGTTTATGAGTATGCTATGTTTTAATCCTTAGATTTCTGGTATCCAAGTAGAAATATATATATATTGAACCAATTTGATACCACAGGCAGAAAATTAATCTACTTTGAAGAAAGGGTCAGGTGGATTTTAGAACTATACGCCTTTTTAGCATTCTGAGTATTCTGAGAAGCACTGGGATATAGTGAAAAATACCTTAGTAATAGGATCAGCCTACCTGGTTTTCTGAATCTCTGCTCTACTAGCTGTATGTCTCTGAGTAATTTGCTTCCTTTGTCTGCAAAATAAAGGTACTAATACCTGCTTTGTAATTTCTTAAAACTTAGGTATAGTTGACATTATACTAGTTTCAAGTGTATAGCATAATGATTTGATATTTGTATATATTGTGACATAATCTCCACAATAAGTCTAATTAACACCATTCATCATACATAGTTAAAAATTTTTTTCTTGTGATGAGAATTTTCAAGATCCACTCTCCTAGCTACTTTCAAATATACACCGCTGTATTAACTATAGTTACCATGTTGTACATTACATTCCCATGATTTATTCATTATTTATTTATTTTGTGGTGGAGATCTTAGGGTTTTCTATGTATAATATTATTAGGGGCCCAGTGCACAAAATTCGTGTATGGGGGAGAGGGTGTCCCTCAGCCCAACCTGCACCCTCTCCAATCTGGGAGCCCTCAGGAGATGTGCTACTGACGGCTTAGGCCTGCTCTCCATGGTTCTCTTCTCTGTGGACCTGCTTGATTGGTGCCACTGCAGACCATGGTGTCTGTTTTCTGTGGGAGCCTGCTTGCCCTTTACCGCTGGGGCCAGGGACAAGCAGGCCCTGGTGTCTGCTCTCTGTGGGGGTCCTGCGGGGAACTGTTTGCCCCTTGCTGCCATGACTAGGGGCAAGCAGGGCCCTACTGTCTGCTCACTCATTCACTGCGGAGGACATTCCCGCCCCACCCCTGGCCGCTCGGTGCTTGAGTGCATAGGTCCGGAGTGGCTGGGGGAGTTCCCGGCTGCTCTGGGCCTACAGGCTCAGAGTGGCCTGGCTCCTGAGGATGCCTGTCCCCGGGATGCCGTCGCCCGGCCCCTGGATGCTTGGTGCCTGTGTGCATAGGCTCAGAGTGGCTGGGAGCGTTCCGGGACACCAGCCATTCCGGGCCTACGTGGAGGCCTATAGACTCAGAGTGGCCTGGCTCCCGAAGAAGCCTATCCCCAGGACCCAGGCTGCTTGGTGCCAGCATACTCACAAGCAGCTGCTCTTCCCCTGGCCACTCTGCTCCTGATTGGCTGTGGGGTGTTGCGAAGGTACAGTCAATTTGCATCTTTCTCTTTTATTAATGTAGACTAGGGGCCTGGTGCACGAAATTCATGCATGGGGGGAGGGTGGGGGTCCCTCAGCCCAGCCTTCCCCCTCTCACAGTCTGGTACCCCTCAGTGGATGTTCTATGATGGCTCCAGTCAGGCGCCTTGTGTGTGTGTGTGTGTGTGTGTGTGTGTGTGTGTGTGTGACACCACTGGGGACCTGCCTGCTGGGGGCCTGCCCCCAGGCACACCGTGGAGGCTTGGAGCAGGCACCCCCTCTATGTTGATCTCTCAGACTCTTGCCCTCCCCTGCATGTTGTTCTCTTTTTTGAGCTGTGGCCAGGGCTGGGTGCTGCCTGCCTCCCAAGCTTGCCTACTGCCCATCTTCCTCCAGCCACCAGAAAGCAGGGAAAACCCCGCCT
>PVJC01021093.1:0-28448 GCA_004026665.1 Murina feae | reverse complement strand
CCTCTAGCCCCCTCCGCCCCCAGCCCCCGCTGAACCTGACTCATCATTCAGAGAGGAGACAGAGACCAGCTGAGCCAACCTTGAGCCCCTTCTCGCCACTGAGCCCTCATGCCCTTTGTTGCCCACTCCGCCCATCCGCGCTGCCTCTTCTGCTCTGAGGGCCGGCCCTCTGCCCGAGCCCTGGCGCCGGCGCTCTCTGGCCTTCTCGAGCGTGTCCGCCGGCGCATGTCCTGTTTTCTGGATGACAGACAGGGTCTCAATCCTGACTGCATCATCCATCAGCAGTCAGCAGGCTCCGTGTCCACCTTCATCTTCCTTCCTTGACACGCATTCCTCCCCTGCGCCCCTCATGTCCCCACGGTGCTCCCCTGGGTTCTTCTTGCGAGAAATGTGCCCTCGCCCTTCTCGCCTCGCCTCACTCGCCATCCACGCTGCAGCCCACACCCGCGTGGTCCATCTCCTCCACGTCACAACCTCTCCTGTCAGGCCACCAACACGATACGCTGAGTCCAACGAACACTCTGTCTCCACCTGACTCAGTCGCTCAACAGCGTTTCCTACTTAAAAACAGTTATTTTAGTAGCTGCGCAGTGCTTGCTACCTGCTGGGCACTCCACACACTGTCCTGTGCACCTGTCACAAGTGTCCTCATGTTGGAGAGCAGGGCGCCAGGGCTCAGAGGGGTCTCCCTGCCGGGGACACCATGCTGGGACCCGGATTCCACTCCATGTCCAGAGCCCTCGCTCCCACTGCCGCATGGGCTCCTGTGTGCACCCCTTCTGCGGCCACCCACTGCCCCTCCTGCCCCCTCCCGCCTTACTGACCACTCCTGCCGTTTCTTGGGCCTTTCCTCCCGCAGCAGGTTTTAAATGCGGGGCCTCCGCTCCCTGTCCCAGCCCTCTCCCTCCTCCACCCACATTCTCTTCCTAGCCATTCGCATCACGTCCCTGGCTTTGAACCCCACCCCCAAATTCCTGTGCCTGACATTGTCACTTGCATGGGCTCAGGCTCCTGACACTTACAAGTTCTCGTCCCCGCTGACCCCAAAAACCAGCTCTTCCCCAGGCTTCCCGCTGCGGAAACGCGAACCACCAGCCACCCAAGGGAGGACAGCGGTGCCTCGGTTTCTTCCTCTGTCAAATGAGGTGAACAGGGCATTTATGCCCCATAAAGCTATCATGAGGACTGAACGACGCGAGACTGGTAACGTTCATGGAATGCTGTCTGACACACGCACAGTCCTTGATGAGAGTTAGCTACTTGCAAGCTGTAGACCCTTCAGTAAAACCCGCCTTGGGGCAGAGGCAGGGGCAGTCTGGTGGGGCTGACTGAGCAACAAGCACACTGCATCCGCAGGCAGGACCGGGGACGCGATCCCTCCCACGGGCGGGCGCTCCCTCTGAGTGACAGCAGGCCACCTGCCCGGGAGCTGTCTTCATCTCGCCAGGGGCTGTGCCACCGGGTTATCCCTCGACTCTGCCCTTTCGGCCTGCTGGTGGCTGAGAGGAGCCTGGCTGGGGAAGGGCAAAGGGCCAGGCCAGACGAGGCCAGGGCCAAGGAATCTGTGAGAGTATCATGGCTTTCAATTCCCAGTAGAAATCAGAAAATCTGATCTTGCACATCTAAGAATAGCCGTCGGTTTCGACTGTGAGAGGTGCCAAAGTGAAAGCTATAATTATTAGTAAGTAACAAGCAGAAATTAACCACCTACTGCAAAGTCATTTTTAGCTGCCATCCCAACGTGGAAATGGGAAGATGGCACCCAGGCTGCTTGGCTGGGAAGGGTCCTGGCTCTGCTCGGAGTCGCTGGGAATGAATGGCTCCAATGGCAGCACCAAGGTCTGCATCAGACAAAGCTGGAGGGAGATGGGTTGCGCGTGGGGTCAACATCAAGTCCTCTACTCCACCTCCGCCTCTGCCGCAGAAAGCTCAGAGGCGCTTCCTTCCGTCCAGCCTGGCTTTCTTTCCTGCAAGAGGGGCAGACAAACCCCTCTGACCTTCTCTGTAAAACGAATGTACAAATGGCACTGGTAGGCACCCCGAACTTTCAGAAAAAGAGACCGTAAAAATGGGTACTTGCTTTCTAAATGTCAGATGAAGGCCAGCTGCCACCAAGAAACGATCAATAAATGTATTTTTTTTTTAAGTTGGCAATAAAAGGGACGAAAAGCACAAACTAAATAAAAAACGGGGAAAATATTTCTGGCACATAGCAGACAAGGCAAATTTCTTTGACATACTAAATGCTTACAAATGGAAAGAAAAGCTGAGCATCTAAGCAGACGAATGGGCGGGCGTCGTGAGCAGACAACTGAAATGCCATCTTCACCCATCAGATTGGCAAAGATCGAGAAGTCTGGTAATTCGTTGTGTTGGCAAGGATGCGAGAACATGGGCATTCAGACCTTAGTGACTGACTATAAATTCACACGATTCTATGGAAGGCAACTTGACACGATTTGTCAAAATTCGAGTATGCACCCTTTGATGCATCATTTCCATGTTTAGATACAGATACAGAACAATACTCATAACAATGCTTATTGATCCATTGTCTATGACAGCAAACTACTAGGAAGAATCTAAATGTTAAGCAAAGCAGTTCTGGTGAAATGACGGCGAGTTCGTACTATGGGCTTGTGCTCTGCAGCTGCGGGGAGGTGTGAGTCAGCCTCGCGTGTGGGCAAGCAGTGACCTCCGAGTGTGGCATCTCAAAGGTGCCGACGGCTGACAGTGGGTGCCTGTGGGTGGGGGTGACAGGCTCAGAGATGGGCGGGGTCTTTTCGTTCAATGCCTTTTGTACCTTTTCAATTGTGCACTATTTATTCAAAATTGTATTATTTATTCAAAAATAATTTAAATAAAACTGTCACATGGATCCAAACAAACCAGGAGAACAACATGCACAACCCATGCGGATTGGCCACCAGGTGTTATGAGGAAGAGTCTGAAGAGGTGCTGGCGGGAGGGAGGGCAACCAGGGGATGGGTCCCCCCTGCACTGAAGGTTGCTCCCTGTTCTAAGCACCCCTCCCCGCTGGGCTCCAGCTGGACCTTCACAGAGCAGATGAGGGCTTGGGGGTCCTATTCGCGATCTCTGCCATTCAAATGGACATATAGGGACCCTCTCCTACAGTAGCGGGGAGATCTGAGATCATCTCAGATGCCCTGACCTGTGACCCTCAGATCTGAAGCCAGCTCTACCCTGGGCTCCCATCAAACAACAACCACGAGAGGAGAGACCCACAGACGTGGGTGTCAGACCTGGATCTGACCAGCTACTTCTACAGCTTGCAAAATGGACAGAATCTGGCAGTGCTGCTAGAGCTGATGTGGATGTGGATGTTACCTGGTTTCCATCAGCTGTCGGAGAGCGGGGGTCACGTTTACTGTGCCTCTCAGAGCAGCAGAGCTCCCACCGCAGTAGCTAACACGGCACAGTTTGGGGGAGCCTGTCTGTTGAGTTGACCTCTTCAAAGACTATATGAAGACATGATGTGAATACATGATAAGATCTAAATCTTAATTCTAACAAAGCCATTGCTTTGGGTCCTTACGGCACAAAACCTACAGAGGTCCTAATTGACTCCAGTCATTCACATGACACACACGTTTGCCACGCGCACACAAGCACGATGCATATCCTGTCCAGAGTCAGGCAGATATGGCACCCGGTTTCCGTAAGTTCAATTTCACTCATAGGCCGAATGCCCACCGCCACCCCTGTTAGCAGCAGCGAGGGCTTTATTCTGTCCTGCAGGCAATGGCAGCGAGACATGGAAGCGACGTGATTATATAAAAGCCCAGGATATCTCCAAACTGCTCTGCAGTGTTCCAACAAGCAGCTACTACATTTCCTCCTAAGAGTCACGGCCAGCCGCGCAGCGGAACAAAGTCTGGATGACTGAGTGAGTGGCAGCAAGCCACAGGGGAACCCGCCCTGGGACTGTGGCTCTCACTCAGGCTGTCAACTTTTCCAAGAAAGAGGCAAGAGGAGTAAGCCTGTGAGGCCCACGGAGCTCATTCCAGCCCAGAGGGTCCCCTTCAGCTCTTCCCGTTTTTCAGACGTTGGCCCTTCACAACTAGACTCCAGCCTGGCCAGTGTGGCTCAGTGGTTGAGCATCAACCTATGAACCAGGAGGTCACGGTTGGATTCTCAGTCAGGGCACATGCCCGGGTTGCAGGCTCGATCCTCAGTAAGGGGCGTGCAGCAGGGAGCTGACCAACGATTCTCTTTTATCATTGATGTTTCTCTCTCTCTCCCCCACTCCCTTCCTCTCTGAAATCAATAAAAAAATACATATTAAAAAAAACAAACTAGAGTCTACGGCCCATTTGAAAGACAACCTCGCCTCCCCAGTGGCTCCCACCTACCCTACAGGTTCAGCCAGAGTCTCCTGACCTGACAGTAACTCGTACTCCTTTCCCCCCGTTTTCTGCAGTCACTGCTCATAAAGGCCATTGGGTCAGCCAGGCGCCTGGACGGGGACTGGCCTCTATAAGAGAGCAGTGGAGACAGGCATGACGCTGCTCTCTGCTCTCAGCGCCAGCTCCCAGGGCCCAGGAGAGGCCAATGCTGGCGCGTGTCCACGCAGGAAGAACCACCGGCACGTTCCTGAATCAGCCCTCGCGTGCATTTCTGCTTAGAAGAATACAATTTGTTAACTTGCTGTCGTTCTATGGCTCAATTAAAGGTGCCAAGGCAGAAGAGGCTGGCTGAGCCCGGCCTGCAACACGCCAAAGCCAGGTAAACCCATCGGGTTCTCGTACAGGAAGGCCCGCCAACAGTTCCAAACAAGGTTGAACAATTGGGCCTGGCAAACGAGCAGACAGATGGACAGTGAGGAGAACAGGCACTTTCCCAGCCGCGTTCGGGGTTTCACCACGCGCCCTGAGAATTAGGCCAGGGAAGGCCGGGGAGGGCCTTGCAGATCAGGTGATAAAACATGAGGAACAGGATTGGCTTTTATATGGAAACATACAAAGGCGAGCAAACCACAGCCACTGTTGGCTCGGAGGCTGGAGAGTAGGATTCTTGTTGCTGACCTGCCTGCATGCTGGATTTATGTGGGGGATTTCTAGCTACGCAAAAGCAGCCGCGTGAGACGGAGGGACATGGTGCCTGCCTCCCGGGCTCAGCGCGTGCAGGACCTGCCTCCTTGCTGTGGACGACCAGGAGTGCCTCCGAGAGGGGAGCGGGGAATGGAAAACACTGCCCCTCCTTTGCTTTGATAAAGGCAGCGTGTCGGCCATATGTCCGTGCCTCTCCCAGGGACTCGGAGTCTCACTGCCAGGATGTGGCAGGCATCGTGCTCATCAACCCCGGAGACAAGCACCATTACCCCCATTGTACAGGTGAGGAAACCGAGGCTGGGAGGAAGCTATTAGCTTCAGTCTATGCAGCTGTTCGGTAGTAGAGCTGGGACGCCCCTCCAAGTCTGCAGGGCTTCCAGACTTCTGGGTCTGGGCCTCCGTGCCACGTTGTCTCCCGCAGAGAAAGCCTGGGGCGCAGCTCACTGGGCCCTGCTGCAGCACAGCCCACACACAGCAAGCTCCCTGTGAGCCTTAGGGCCCAGCTCGCAGAGCTTTCCTGGGTGCTGCTCTGTGCCAGGCCCTGAGTCAGGGGATTGAGGCGGGGGAGGGTGGGGAGACAGAGGGATTCATGGCTCCTGCAAAGAAGTACAGGAGTCTCCCCTTCATGGGCGGTTTTGCTTTCTATGTCTCAGTTACCCACGGTCAACTGTGGTCCCAAAATAGTACATGGAAAATTCCAGAAATAAACAATCCACAAGCTTTAAGTTGCACGCCAACCTGAGCCATGGGATAAAATCTCACACCATCCCGCTCCGTCCCACCTGGGACAAGATTCGTCCTTCTGTCCAGGACCGGTGGGTACCTGACCCGCCTGTTAGTTACTTAGTAGACCGCTGGGGGATGACAGTGCTGGTATTCAAGGCACCCTTATTTTACTTCATCGTGGACCCCAAGTACAAGAGTAGGGATGCTGGCGATTCAGGTACAACAAAGAGGCCGTAATACGCTTCTATTTTAACATTATTGCTGTTAATCTCTTACTGAGCCTAGTTCATAAACTGAACTTGACCGTAGGTGTGTATGAAAAGGAAAGACAGTACACAGAGGGCTCAGTACCATCCAGAGTTTCAAGCATCCACTGGTGGGGGGGGGGGGCCTGGAACACATCCTCCGAGGATAAGGGAGGACCACTGCACTAACATTGTGGTGTGACTGCAGAGCTCTGATTTCTCCTGCTGAGGGGTTGTGGGCTCCAGAGGCTGTGCCCGCGGGGTCCTGCAGCCTCTGGCCCGGGGCCCACTGTGGGCGGGGTGGGGCCCACCGTGGGGCAGAGCGTACCTGCGTGGAGCCAGATCTGTGCCAGTGTCATCCAGGGGTGCAGCGGGCCCTGCTTGGGGGTGCTGCTCTGCAGAGACGAGGCCACTTCGGACAGCGCCTGCTCCACGCGGGAGGCCGCCACGGATGTGGCGTGGATAGAGCCTGGGAGAGGTTTCCGAGGAGACAACATCAGGAGTGAAAGCGCAGACCCAGCCAACCAACTGCCACCCCCCTCCCACACACAGACAGGGGTGCAAGACGGACACACGCCCCCTTCCCCACGAGGTTTCTGGGTTTCCTTGTCTACAAAGAAATACAGTCACGGCAGCTGGAAACCGCTTCCTGTCCTCTGCGTTAGCTCGTCTCTCAGTCAACAACCAGCACACCTGCTGAGCTCAGAGCTCCCTCCAGAAGCCGTCTGTGGGGTGTGAGTGGGGGCAGGAGGGGTGTGGCCAGTGCATGGCTGGGACACACCTGTTAAACACGGCACATGTTACGTCTACAAAGTGAACTCACAGAGCGTCCCCGTGAGGGCCCAAACCTAAGGACAGCACGCTCGCTTCCCGGTGACCTCCGCAGTAGATGGGGGCCGTTTGCGGGACAAACCTAGCAACGCCCCACTTCATTCCCTGGCCTGTGGGAGGTGGGCAACACCCTCAGGTTTGAAACCAGGCTCTAGAACACGACTACAGGCTGGTACTAGGTGCGTGGAGGGCGGGTGGCACCAGGACGCCCGGCCCGGGGCTGCCTGCCGCTCCCAGAAGCCCTGCTGTGCTGAAAGGGAGGGAGAGGAGAGCTTGCCCGCTGGCCCACGGCACCTGGTGGAAGGACTGCTATTGTATGGTTTTTTTTTTTTCAGGTCTTATTTTGATTTTAAGCTTTTTATGGAAAAGTAAGATTTTAACTTTGATAACCAGGACTTGCTGCAGTTCCCCTGAGATTTGTAGTGAAATAAAGGAGTGGCCGCTGCTTGGGCCTGACCTGACACCGCTGGCTTACCTCCTCGCTGCCTATCGCGAACAAGCGGTTCTCAACCGTGGCTTCACTTCAGAATGACTTGGGGGTTAAAAAATCATGACGCCATAGATGCGTCCCGGACCAAGGGCATCACTAACGCCAGGGTGGGGCCAGGCGTCTATTCGTCAGCCACCCCGTGATTCCAAAGTGCAGCTGAGACGGAAGGTGCCACTCTACAGCCAAGGGAAGCCCGAAGGCGTGTTCTACTCCTGCCGGCAGCCTGGCTCCACCGCTTCCCTGCGGCTCAGCCACCCGGGCACCGCGATCCTCAGGGCCTGGGTCTCACAGCCCCTTTAGACGGAAGAGTTGTTGAGACCCCTAGAGAGATACTGTTTACCTGGGTTATGTCTATTGGTAGTTACCTTAGGAATCACAATGGAGATATGTTTAAGAGTCATTAACTCACTTCAAAATAATAATAAATGACTAGAAAACTCCTGCAAATTTTCCACCAGGTTCTCGGGCCCCTTTGCTATAAGAACTTAATGGCGTTTGGGGGGGGGGTTCGGTGTGCTTTTTGGATGAACTGCTTTGTTGGATTGGTCCACAAACGAACAGGTCAGAACCTCTGCCGAAGTTCCTTCCCTCGTGGTACCTGCATGCAACTCAATCAGTGGGTTCCTCTCGCTGAACGGTCTCCCACTGAGTAAGGGCTGGCGAGTGACAGCGGTGCTGACAGGGGCGGCTACCAGTTTCAGGGGACGTTCCACGCTTCAGACTGGGATTAGGACTTCACATGTGTCACCTCATTTAATCTTGAGGCAAAACGGAGATTTAACGAGGTTATGTAAGTTACCCAGAGTCACACAGCCAAACAGATGGCAAAGCCAGGACTCCGACACGCGCCGGGATCCAAATCCAGCCTTTGAATCCAGCCCTGACAGCCCTCCTCCAGGAAGGCTGTGCGAGCCTTCTGCTGCTCCCCGCCTCACCGGCCCGTAGACAGCCGGGCCTCGGTGCTCGGGGCGCCCAGGAGCGTATCACACCGCTTCGTGTGACAGCTGAAGTCACCGTCTCTCCTATTGGACCGTGGGCGGCTCCACAGACGGGAGCCAGGCCCTCCGCTGAGGCACTGTCAGGGGCAGCAGAGCCAGGCGTGTGGCAGATGCCTGCGGAACGCACGCGTGAACGAGTGCGCGCTGTCCGCAGACACGGCGCTGTACGGGTCTGGATGAGCGGCCCCTTCTTTCGGATGCTCTGCTCTCCTCCCCTGGTAATGGCTCACAGCCAGACCTCACTGTCTCCCAGGGCTGCTCCGTGTGGCGGTCATCGCGCCTTGGATTAACACTGACAGTGGACGTAAACACTGCACCTCACTCAGGGACCCCCCCACCTCGAGTAGATCTAACCCATTTGGATCTGGAGTGCGAGTTTTACCAGAACTAATTCTTCCTTCCTGGTCAATCCCTTTTTACACACACGTCACAGGGCGGAGACCCCTCATGTTCCGGGCCAGGGATGGCTATTGGAGCATTCAGATACTTACTAATAATAGCAGGCGACTAACAATAATGTGGAAGTACGGGACAGTCAACATCTATCTTCCTGGCAATGGCGCAGGAAATAAAACGACTCCACTGGATTAGAATTTGGAGGAAAACAAGGGCTCCACATCTTTTTGAATCAGAGTGAATGTATCTGATTAAAAAATATAATCCAAATATAATCAAAATAACTTGTGTCCTACCGTTTCATAGGACTGAAATGGTATATGTCAAAATACTGCAGATGCTGGATGTTGATTTATGTACGTGAACCCCGAGACGTGCTCATCTAACCTGCATCTTTTTAAAGCGACCTCTTTCTTTCTCACCAAAGCTGAAGTGTTCCTGCAGCGTGCATGGGGGTGAAGCTTGGAAAAACAGCGGGAGGGAAGGGTACGGGACATTTTTCTAAACGGAAACCTATGGCTGGAGAAATAAGCTCCTGAGCCATCAGGTTCGACAGGTGGGCCGCTGTGCCTCTTGTTTATCACACTAGCCGGAGGAGTGCCTGTCACCGTGGCAACCCTGAGGGTGAGCAGCTGCTGCGCTCCAGCCTGTCCCTCGGTCACAGGACACAGTGGCTCTGAAACCTTGGGCCCTGGAAGCTGCTGCAGGCGGAGGGGGCACGCCCCCAGGCCTGGCCCAGGTTCTGTGACCTAATTTACTCGCCTGCATGATCTGCGCTTCCCCAAGCCCGCTGCCTTTCCTCCCCTCACCCAGACGCCCAAGTGGAAAAGTTCTCTCCGAAACCTGACGCGAAGGCGGGGGGCCACTGAGGAACGCCCTGAGCCCGGCACCCGGGGCTTTGTCTGGGCTCCCCTTGGACCGCCCTGTGCTGGGGCGGGAGTGGGAAGGGGGCAAGGGCCCAGGGGCTGTGGGCAGAGGCACTGCCCTGTGGACCAAGAGGACCAGCCCTGGCCCCGCCCAGGGACTTCTGACCCAGCCCCTGTCACATGCCAGAGCCTGTGGAGAAGGCTTGTCACAGCAGGACGCGGGGACAGTCAGCTCAAATTGCCTTTGTGGCTGAGCCTTTACCAAAATCCCTTCTCCGGGGCCCATGAGACCTGCGGCTCGTTGCACCCAGACCTCCAGGGAGGCAAGCACACACAGCCTGCATGCCGCCCCTCCAAGTTCACCCTTCAGAGGGCGGAGACCCCTCTCGGGAGCCAACGATTTTGTTCAGCGAGAGGCACGCTGCATTAGGCCTGGTTCTGCTTGAGGACCGGGCGTTCTCGCAGGCAGGGCGCTGAACACCGAGCATGTGCACGTCCTGCCGACCCCCGGCGGGCCTGGTGGCACCGAGCCACCTTCCCTCTCCCTCCTATCCCCACAGCACGCAGGAGGTAAACTCGCCCTAGAGGAAGCCCTGCCCGCCCAGCGACAGGCGAGCAGCAGGGTCCAGAAACGAGGGACAATGGTCACGTGATGTGTAGGGGAAAAAATTCTCCACCGAGAGGCCTCAATAGACACCGCGCACACGTGCGCCCGGGATTCTGCCTGCTCTTTGCTTCCCGGCCCCAGGATGCATGCCTGAGCCTCGTGCGCATGAATATGGGACCGCGATGGGGCACAAGCCGCCCTCTCAGCCGGCCATCGTTCTCTGCCTCCCGCCTGGCGTTCCAATCGCCTGCCACGCCTGAATCTCTGTTTATTTTCCCTCGGTCCAGACATCATTCAAGGTTATCTGTCAATAGAGTTTACTCAGCTCCCAGTTCCTAGAGGCTGTGCCCTCCCCCCTCCCCCGCCCCTGCAAACTATTAAAATAATCAGGAAAAGAGGAGCAATTAACGTCTGAAGACCCTGGCTACCGAGGAGCAATCTGCGTGACTAAGCATTCTGCCGCAGAGCTGTGCTGAACGTTTTTTATTTTTAGCAGGAAGAGAATTTCTGTTTCTCCAGACAGGGCTTGGGAGCACTTAGTCCAATACTGCAGACTGCTGGCGGCCGGTGACCCCTGACCTGCCACCTGTGCGCAGAAAACAGAGTGTCCTCGGGCTGAAGGAGGTGGTGGCTGAGTAGCTAGTGATGATTCTTAGTTTTTGAAGTGGAGGGGGGGGAGAGATGGAGTCCATGCTTACTTCAACCCTCAAATTAGAGGTGTTCTCTCTGTACCTTTTGAAGAACACTAAACATTTTGGTCCGTCTCCACTGCCCGTCTTTGCTGGGGGTAGTCCTGTCTGTCTGAGCAGGTGGCAGGGGTGTGGCCTCCTGGAGCTGCCTGTCACCACCCTCCCTCCCACATTTCTAATCCCGTGGTTGCCACCCCCCGCCCTCGTAGCATGCCCACTAATGTGACGGGAACATGGGGCTGCAGTGGCTCTAGGGACAGCTGCCTGGTCCTCCCCCAACCCCACTGGCCAGGAGGCCTCCAGCTGTGGGCCCCTCTGACAAGTAGCTTGGTCACCATTCTCGTAGCGACTGTTCCTTTTCATTGAATGGAAGAGAACAGGACAGCAACCCCAGGCCCCAGACAAGGTCACAATTTCCCATTAACTAACAGATTATCAAGCACAGTTGAAACCTGACAAAACGTGCCTCTGAAAGGGAAGGCTCTTCCCAGGAAAGCATTAGGGAAGGATCACACTAAGGCAGGGAGAGGCAGGGGATGGTCCCAGGCGGGCATGCGGGGAGGCCCAGCAGGCTGCTGGTGGTGCGGGCCCGGCCAGGCGGTCACACAGAAGCGTGGGGGACACCGTTCCCAGGCATGCAGGGAGATGCCAGCTGTCAGGGCCACGCGGCCTGGGCTGGAGACAGTACCTGCTGGAGGACCACACCGGGAAGATGCCCGCGTCTCCATAGAAGCCCTCCCCCATTGCTGAGGCTGTGTCTCTGGCCTGAGTGCCTTTCTGCCTGGGCAAGGTGCGTTCGTCTCCCAATGCAGCGAACAGGAACAGCCTCCCGGGTTAGGGGGACAGTGTAGTTACTGAACACATACTCCTCAACTTCTACCTGAGAGCCATTTATTATTGACTTGTCAATCTCCTCAAACTCCAATCTTGTTTAAAGAAAGACACCACAGGACGAATGCAGGAGACTTTAATTTAACCCAATTAGCCAGAAAAGATTTATATTTGAACGATTAAGGCTGAACTTTTAAGATGAACACCCCTCAAATGCAGTAGGGTCAGCCATAGAGCTGTCCTTGAACCCAGGTTCCTGACCTTGGAGAGCTGGGGCTGTTTCTAGGGAAAGTAGACAATACCAGTCCCTGTAGCTAACAAGGGCTGCCTGAAGGTTTAATGCCGCCCGACTCACTAAAAACCAAGGCCGTTTCATGGATCCGAGGAGCCTGCTATTGCAGGGACCCTGGCGTAAAACCTTTTTCTTTCTGAGGAACCCTGACGTGAGGGTAACAACAAACGTTTGTTTCTTATTATGGACTTTTAAAGGCAAAATGAAGGCACATGTGGGCCGAGCAAGATTTCAGAGGAAAACCATCTCCCGGAGGCGCGTGTGCCACAGGCAGTGGAAGCTCAGATCTCAAATGCACCGCATCGTCATGTACCTCAGCATTTCCAAGATGCGGTGCTCAGAGCGGCGATTCCACAGGGTGGGGAAGATGATGAAACCGGGTTGGACACACTGGGTCAGAGCTGAGAGAGTCTTGAACTTGTTTTTTAACTGCAGGACTTCTCAGAGCCTTCAATGTGCTCCTGTGAACTGGGAGTCTCTAAACCTACGTGACCAGGCAGAATCAGCGTCTAAGAAACAGCCTTTGCAACTGTGATCATTCACTAGTGCCTTAAAGCATGCCACCCACAGCACTAGTTCTATAGCCAAGGAATTGCTCTGTCGCCTTTAAATTTTGGCAGGTGTAGTTTACGTTCCACCACGTCCGTTCAGCCTATTTTAGGAAAAGCAATGATCAGAGTTGCTTTTCTGTGCTGCAACAATGGCTGAACTGGAAAGGAATTTCAAGATCCGACTGGTTCCCTCCACCCAAAATTTACAGGTGGCTCGCACCTGGCCACCAGGTGTCTCACTTCTGATCAGCACAGGGGGGCTTGTGACCTGCCGCGGCACAGCCTTACTTGGGTTACTTGGGCATCCCCACCCCCATCCCCCATGCCTTCCTCTGTGGTCCTTTCCAGGCATGTACTGCCTCCTCAGAATGTAAATCCAAGCATTAGCACCTCAGGAGAGATGAACCCCAGGGGGCGAGTGGGCAAGCGGGTGGCAGCTGAATGCTCACTCCATCTCCACAACCACCCACCAGCAACCACCACACACATTCCATGAGGGGAGGAAAGCGTGACTCCGAGGCCCTGGGGAAGGTTAACAGATCGGTGGACTACTTACTAACTGAAAAAAGGGAGGGAAAACCATGAAAGTATACTTCTGGAGAGTTGCCTTGGAACAACAAATCAAACCAAAAATTAAAACCAAGAAACAAAACATTTGAAAAATTAAAATTAAGGCTAAAAAAAGCAAATAGAGTTCTAATAACCTTCCAACCGTAAGTCTGGCTGTCTGGAATCCGACGGCAACTCAAGAATGACAGAGTTTTCCACTAACAACAATTTTTTTTTCCAAACAAAGGCCAACTGGGCATTCCCTTCTCCGTGTCAGCGCTCCGGGCGCAGGCAAGCTGACCGATTCATGTGCTGTGTTTTGTTTCCAGGGCAGGAAATTCCAGAGGGAAGGGGAAAAAATAATCAGACAAGCGGTTTTCAGATCCTTCCACACACGAATCCTGATTATGATGCCAAGAGTTTGCAGGGTTTGGCCAGTTTTCATTTCTATGAAGTCAAAGGATTGGAGGGAGAAAATCATAAACTGTCAGGTCATGGCCGCCTGTCCTACAGAAAAGACTTGGGATTCAAGCTCATAACAACTTTAATCAGGAAATTCTACACTTACCACTGACGTGTGGTATGCTTTCCCCGTCTCCAACTAAACGTTGCATCCACGGGGCGGGGAAGACTCTCGGGTGGGCGAGTCAGTCTTAGTTAAAACACCTGGTTTGGGCCAGGTGCCCCCTATAGGAGAGGGTGGGGCAGATGAATCATAGCCTCAAAAAAAACAACAAAAAAAACCGAACAACTGAGCACCCTTTGGGACATATACATTCAGCAGAAAGCCGAATGCGTGCTCCTCACCCAATATTTTACTCACTCATCTGCTATAAAGTGCCTCCCTAGAGCCAGGTTCCAATTGTCCGGGTTTTAAAGGAACACAAGGGTCCCCAGAATGCAATGTGATCCATGCTGGCGGGGTGTGGAGGTCAGAGGGCCTGTTGTGCAAATGAGTAAACGGGCATGGGAACATTGCTGAGGTATTCTAGAACAGTGAGATCCCATTTTATGACCAAAAAACTGGGCAAAAAATCAAAGCCAAAAACAGTTTTTATGGAAAAAAATGAAGTTGGCCATTGCCACTAGGCATTGTTTTAAGGGGGGGAAAAATCTATTTTTAAGAAGGGGATTACAAACAACATAAGCAGTTTATAGTTTACTGGAGACTCAGTGCATGACAGTCATGTACTGGGAGGGAGGGGCAGCTGGGGGAGGGAGGTCCTTCAGCCCATTTGCACCCTCTCACAGTCTGGGACCCTTTGAGGGGTGGGGAACGGGACTAAGGCGGCAGGTAGACATCCCCCGAGGGGTCTTTAGCACTGCAGTGGAGGTGTGAGAGGCTCTTGCCACCACCCCTGTGCTCACCAGCCGTGAGCCCAGCTTCTGGCTGAGCAGCAATCCCTCTGTGGGAGTGTCCTAACCACCAGGGGGCAGCTTCTATGTTGAGCGTCTGCCCCTGGTGGTCAGTGATGTCACAGCGATCAGCTGTTTGGTCTATTTGCATATTAGCCTTTTATTATATAGGATAGCATTATCTCTGTCTTCCAGTTCATGAAACTGGGATTGCCATTCAAGCAAGGTTCAGAACACCTGGTATGCAGACAGGTAAGGTCTGGATGTCTTATTTTAGGTGATAGCCTTGTTTCTGTCCTGGCTCTGTGTGTGTGCATGTATGTGTGTGTATGTGTGTGTGCATGTGTACACGTGCATGCGTGCATGTGAGCATGTGTAACAAAGCAGGTCAGCTATCCAAAAGATGAGCACATTAGAGAAAGTAGTTTTCTCTGGCAATAGTTCCCCTCACGAGGTTTTGTTCAGTATATAACTGCGCATTTGGAACAAAGATGAGCTCTTATAAATCACGGACACAGAGATTAATTTTTCTGGTCCTCCCAGTAAAGTGAACATTAAATTAATGAATCTGAGAAAACAAGGTGGATCTCCTCGTGAGAGCCATATTTAGGTCCCACTCAAGGCCTTTACCCACCGGCATTCCATTTAACTCAGGCTTTTTCTTTTCATTGTCATGCTCCCAGACACCTTACACAGACTTGAAAATTTCAGTATTATTTAAAAGCAAGGTTAGATTAAAATGCTGCTCAAGTTTTCTGCGTATTTTCACAACATAAACCCTACATCTTCCTTTCCTGCAAATGGGAAATAGTTTACAGCATTGCTTTTCAAAATGCTGTGCAGAACCCAGGGGCCTTGGAATTATATGAGGTATTTTACAAATGCAGCTTCCTGGGCCCCACCTCAGGCCCACTGGACTACACACTCCGGGGTAATCCACAGCTTTCAAAGCTCTTCGCGTGATCTTAGCGCACAGGACAGTTCAAGAACCGCTTAGTTAAAGGGCATATGACCATTATCTTCAGAGAGTTAGCTTGATAATTGCATACTTGTTGGATTAATTTCTAAATTGAAAAACCAGAAATATGTAGAAGAAATTATCTGCCAATTGTTTTAATTTGCCTTTTTAAAACCGCAACTTTACTATCTTCATATCAATGCCAGGGAAGCACGGAAGTACCTAGGAAAGCTTCTATTTCTTCTGCTCAGAATGGGTTTCTTTACTTTTCACAGAGAAGGCTGGAAATTGGGCACCAGTGCCTCCTCCTGCCCCAAATGGCCTTTTGGATTTTCAAATTAGCAAGCTTTTTCTCTCAGACAAATTTGATGGAGTTTCCCATCCAGCTTACCAGTTAGGAAGATTATCAGAAAATGAAACATCAGGCAAATGAAGCAGATCTAACAAGAAAGGAAAAGCCATAAACCATGTTTACACTGAGAGGGTTCCTGGCGGGGACCTGGGCCATGGAATGAGTGAGCTGCTGAGGGCCACACAAAGGTATCGGGTTTGGGATGAGAATGTAGATGAGAAGACACAAACAGGTGGAGAGGAGATTCGGTTCTTGAAAGAGAAGAGGAGGAGGAGGAATCTGACACTAAAAAGTGAAAGAGAGAGAAAAAAAAGGATAAACGCAAAAAAAAAAAACCCCACAAAACTTTAGAAACACAAAGAAAAAATAAAACTAGCTTTTAATATACTCACATAAGCTGCAAAGAAAATGAGGTCACGTGATACACAATCATTCCTCTAGTTGACAACAGAATACGAGTGTTTTTTGAGGAAAACAAATCTGTTGTTTCCCGTTGGTTGTTTAATTGCTCTGTAGTAACAGCATGGAGTCAACACGACTCAGGTTTACCTGGGCACCGATTCCGCCATACGGAAAAGAACATGTCTGTCACCTACCACACCCCGAGCCTTCTGGGGGAAACTATTTGCCTTTTCATTGTAAAGGGTGAGAACTGGACTCTTCCTAGGTTTGCTTTTTACGAGCAGCACTTACACAGAGGGTACAGTGGAGCCTCAGTTCTTGGATTTAATGCGTTCCGGAAGGCTGTTCCAGGGGCGATGTGTTCGAAAACCGAAGCATTCCCCCCGTTAGAAACAATGTGAATTCCGGATGATTCCCTGTTTTAACTTGTCTTATATCCAGTACCTGTCTAACGTACTGTTTAATCTATAAACAAACACTTCTTTTCTAAAATTTATCAAGCCATCCCCTCCTAGCCTCATTCCGGGGGTGTCCTTCAGGTCAGCCTGCAGCATCGTTCCTTGTTCGCATACTAGTACCACTGCCTCCAAACTGTGTTCAGTGGCTAACCGCCGCTATTCATCGATCCAATCAGCAGCTGGTTTCCCGCCTCTTCAGTTGCCTGTGATCATTGTTTCTTTCACGCCCTTAGCAACGCTAGCACTCCTGATGGCCTCTGTATGTTTTTAAACTGTGCTAATCATTGATTCTGCTGGCCACAAAAGCATCCCCTCCTTTGTTGGTTGGCTGAGAGATGCTTTTTTAAAAATCATGCTCAGGTATCAGCCTGAAAGGGTTGTCAGTTTGAAAAAATGAAGTTTGGTTCAATAAGCCAGACATGTTGTCTGTGAGCAACTTGGTGGAGAACCAAATTGTTCGAGATGGGAGATGTCCCATAAATGAGGTTTGACTGTATTTATGTTTTCCCAGGTGTGGAGACTGAGGTACAGGACGTGCCAGGCCCCCACCCGGGGCAGTGGAGCGCTAGCTCTCTAAGCTGGCCCGCTGGCCGTGCGCTGGGCACCGGAGAAGGAAGCTGGGACTGTCACCTGCCTGCCTTACGGTCAGAGAGACCAGCAGTGGGGAGACCACCACAGTGACAGCAGATGCGCACAGTGGGTGTGCACAGCGACAGTTCACAAACGAAAAGAATGATGTGGCTTTGGCTAGGTGTCGCGTTATATCCAAGATAAAGCCCCTTGCTCTGCATCCTGTTTTGGAGGCCAAGGGAAGAACACACTTTTTTTCACCCTCTATTTAAGGAACCGATTTGTTCCAAAGAAAAGATAGTGATGCGCAGCTTCAGGGTTATGACTGCCACTCTGCTGGAGTCCTCTCTTGGTGGCTGGGACCACTGGATGCCTGCGGGAGAGGGCTGGAGGGCCAGAGGTGAGGCTGGCCGGGAAGTCACGTTCTTTAGGGGGGAAGGGCTTTTCAATTGGCCACGTCCATTTAATAAAAGCCACAGCCAGTCCAAAGCCCCTGGACGTGGGTTCACAGGTCTGCGTATGGACAACCTCAGAGGTGGAAACCATACTCTACGTAATTAACCTCTCCCCGAACCAAGCACCCCGCGCCCGCACTGTATCATGAAGGACCTAGGTGTACAGTAATGGTGTTGTGGTGATATTTTTTAAAGGTTCTTATCTGTTTGACATACACACTGACCTTTTAACAGGTGAAATATGGTGTGTGAGATTTGCTTTAAAATACTCTACAAAACCCAAGTGTGGGGCGGGAGAGATGGCTGGAAAAACAACACTAGCTCCTGAAGCCTGGCAGCAGACACATGGGGACTCATTCTATTATACTGTAGCTTGGTGGACCTGAGTATCTTCCACAGGAGAAGATAAACAATAAATAGGAAGGGAGCTTTAGTTCTGGAACGGAAAGACAAGGGATGTAAGCGTGCCCGTGACTTCACCAAGGAGTCGATGCGCAGTGGGCAGCACGGCATCGGCAGGACCGTGAGGTGGCAGTGCACACGCCCACCGGCCACCTGCCCTTGCCGATGCCAGCAGGTACGGCTCTGCTCGTGGCGGATGCCCGTGCCCTTTAAGTCAGGGAGTTTAGGAGAGCAGCGAGGCCCCGGAGGTAAAGGCGTCTGAGTACGACTGTCCTCGCCAGCTCCTGGGGAAGGGGCACAGGAGGAAGACAGCCGGGTCTGAGTCCCCTCTAGCAGGACGGGACTAGTCTGAGTCAGAGTCTCTGCCTGGTTTGTAGTCTACACCCAGTAAGGCCTGCAGATCAGTCCAGGAGGGACCATCGCAGGAGGAGGCGGAGTGTGGCTTGTCCGTCTACATTTGGCGCCGTGGCTGCGGGATGTTAAATGTTAAACAGCACTCGTGTGCAATTCAGGCTGCTTCCAAGACCCGATGTCCTCCTGACCTAGGCCCCTGGGACGGGACTTCCCAAGCTGATTTTCCACTCGGTAACAGGGAGCCTAGCACAGGGACGCAGCCTCCAGGCTGCTGTGATGCCGCCGCCGGGCTGGGGTGGGTACCACCGCTGGCTGCCAGAGGCCCTACCCCTCCTATCCTGACAGAGGAGAGCCTGCCAGGAGCTGGCTGTGCGTGCTGGCCTGCTCCCTCGTTTCCCCTGGGGGCCCTGCTCGAGAGTTGGGACCTGGTCTGGGACAGAAGAAGCTGGAGGCTCCTCTCCAGAAGCCAGCCCATGAAGACCAGGCACATGCAGCCAGGGACTGGCCTCACGCAGGCCCCGGGACAGCGGAGCAGCACAGAGCCAGGTTCCGAGGGATGCACTGGAACTCCTCAAGGCTCAAAGCGGAGGGAACTTCTGTATATGTTGTGGGTCTGTCGAGTCCTCCAAATTGCCACTGAACAGTCGCAATGACTATTAGAATTGCTTGTTGGGAGTGTTGGAAACGACAGGGGACTATTTACTCCTCTGTGCTTAGGAGAGGGGAAAAGGCCAATGAGAGGGAGGCACAGACCTCTCTCAGAGGCGGCGCGTGCTGCAGGCCTCCACGTGGGACAGTGGAATCAGAGCTCAGAGCCCCCCTGCCACCTTACAGGCTCTTATGCTGGATGCACGTGTGTTCACCTGTGCAACTGATTGGAAATCAAAACCTGGGTTTCAGCAATCTAAAGCAAGAGGGAGAAATGGGAAAGCAGAGGGGACGCTGTGGAGACGGGAACAATTTAACTTTAGTTTTGAAATTCAGGCTCTAAGAGCAAGGGGAAGACACAGACAGACCTCAGCGACGTGCTGGCCATGTAACATGACTTCCCCACGGTGCACACACTTGGAAAGGGCACGGGGAAAATGCACCTCAGTTGAGAGTTTAACCGACTTGCGTGAGTTGTGCTCCCAACCCCAGCGGCCGTCTGCGCCCCCGTCCCTCGGAGCAGACTCCGTTCCGTCCCCCCGGCTCTTCACTCTTACCTGTCTCCGGGTCACTGAAGTCTGGCAAGGTGATTGTATTGAGCTGCCGCCTGTCCGCAATGGTTCTATCTAAGAGGCTGCTCCCGCGTCCAGAGTCACTGCAAAACAACAGCGAGGAATGCCAGTCATTTGAAGGGTGGGTGGGGGGAAACAGATGCCACCAATGCCGACTCCTGAAGAGCAGCCTTGCTGTTGGGTGCGTTTCCGACGTTCTTCAGCACCTTTTCATCTGTTTTAGAGCACCTGCTTCCTGGCTGGGGCTGGGATTGCTTTTGGCTGTCAACATCACTAGCGCAGCTGAAACCACACCCACAGACCTTGCTGATTTCAGCCTCTTTTTGACATTATCCTATCTAATAAAGAGGGAATGTGCTAATTGACCCTCATGCTGTCACAAAGATGGCAGTGCCCACAGCCAATAAGGAGGGAATATGCTAATTGCTGCCACGCCCTCAAAGATGGCGGTGCCCACAGCCACAAAATGGCAGCACCTAGTCCTCTTAACCCTGCTGGGGCAGCAGGCATGCAGCAAGGCTGGGCCTGCCCCCAGATGGGCCTAGGATAGCGGCTGCCTAGCTACCCAGGGCTGGCCCGAGGCTCAGGTAACCAGGGTCAGCTAAGGCTTGTGGTTCCGGCAGTGGCAGCAGCAGAGGTGTTATGGGCGTCGCCGTCCCCATTGCCGGTTGCCTCCTGCCCCTGAGGGCTCCCGGACTGTGAGAGGAGGCAGGCCGGACTGAGGGACCCCCCCTCCAGTGCATAAATTTTCATGCACCAGACCTCTTGTAAAATATAAAAACTATAAGCCCAGGGCCCCTTCCACCTTACTGGGGAAACTGGCTGGCATCCCAAGTCCATAGCTCATCAAGCCTGGACACGCCCTCCTCATGTGCCCACTTGGGACCAGTGCATCTTAGCCCTCACTGTGCAGGGATGTCATTGGGCATGTCTAAAACCACTCATGCCCAGGGCCCACTCCAGAATACAAAATCAGAACTTCTGGGGCAGTCAACGCTTTTCAAAGCTCCCCAGAAGGTTCTAACATACAGCTGGATACAAGGACCCCTGGCCCCTACTCTTCAAAGGGCAATCACAGCCATGGCCTCGTTTGTGTCCCAGAACAAGCCTTTAAGATAAATTGAGTGTTCGATACCCATCTGGCACATGAAGAGGAGGCGGCGTGAGGTCACACAGTGAGTGGGTGGTGGGTAGGGCTGGAGCCGTAGCCCCGCCCAGTGTTCCTGAGCCAGAGAAGTGGCCATGGGGGGAGGGGAGGCAGTCCAGCAGGTCGGTGGCCACTTCCTGCACGAATCCCCTCTCCAGCTTTTTCCCACAGGGGACCCCCTCGGGTATAACTGGAAGGACACACAGCTAAGGGACCCCCGCTATACAGACTCCTGTTTTTGTTGTTCTTTAAAATTCCGAGGAGCCTGTGAGCAAACACAAGTCTTCTTTTTTCCTCTCTCGTGATATTCCATCAAAGAGCCTTCAAAAACGAGCCGATCTACCTCTCGAACTGTGAGTCTTTAATGCTTCCCTTTGTCCATTTGTTATCAATCTGGGGGCTCCAAGGGTGATATGTTTTTGTGAACGGGTTCAAGTCCTACAATAAAGGAACACAGTTTCCTTCCTCACTGCAGCTGTTGTGAAACAAGCTCAGACAAACAAGATTTGGTCTGAGACTTAATTTGGTTTGCAGGCTGCAGTTTCCACGCTAAGGGCCGGAGCTAGAGAAATCCACAGGAAACAGGAGGAAGCCGGCTTCATTCAGGCCAAGGGACCGGGCCGCCCAGATGTTCTACATGTTTTCCGGAAACCGTCCTATTAGTTATTTCCACCACCAAGAAACAATCAGTCTCTGAGCAGCAGATAACATAAAAGAACATGCAAATTTTCATTGAACACATTACTGACTAAATACTGCTAGCACTGGTCTATGTGTTTTTAATGTAAACATTCCTAAAACATGATGAAAATATGAATATTGCAATGGCTCCCACTTAGGAGTTTCTCAGAAGATGTTTTCTCAAAATGGAGTACATTTTCCATCACCTCGGGGATCCCAGACAGGCCCTGAGCTTTTGGAATTGAAAAGGAGGGCACGCCTGGGCTCCCATGGATCCAATCCGAGAAAGTGGGTCAGAAATGTCCGTCCCAGCCACAGTCCTGAAGGAGCACAGGGCTGGCTGCCACATGTGACGCTGGGTCCTGGGACTCAATGAGGACCTGTCACGTCCTCATTGGACAAGGCCACTTCCTGTGCCGTAGACACTCCCCATCAGATGGAGGGGTCAGAAGAGGCAGAGCTTCTAGGCACACCCAGGTGTCACTATATATACCTACAAACACGCATCTGAGGGCTGTGTGACTGGCTGATTTCTGGAGAATTCCCAGCCGCCTGGTGCAACGGGCAGGCGGGGAAGCCGGGGGGGGGGGGGGGGGGGGGGGGGGGGGGGGGGGGGGGGGGGGGGGGGGGGGGGGGGGGGGGGAGGACCTCCTCCAACCCCAAATGGTAGACACTCCGACTGAGGCCAAAATCTTAATCTGTGAACTTCACCCACCGACAATGACACAGCGTTTATTTCTCCTCCATCCGCCGAGAAGCTCTATTTGGCTACGCTCCCTAGTTCCTTTTGAAAACAGAATATACGCATAACTATTCAACATGGAGATGCCGTGGTTTCCACTCTGAAGGCTGTGATGGAGGAGAATGTGGAAGGAGGGGCAAAGGGGGCCCTGCCCACCCCGAGTCTCCTTCACTCCCTCACTCTGGCCAGTGTCTCTCCCTGACGCCTGGAAGCTGCTTCCTCTCTCTCCTGGGTCACCTCTGCTTGGACCCCTCCCGTGGACCTCCCGGCCCCACAGGTATCTTGCATCTTCTCTGCGGGGCCCTAGGCTGCCCGGCGCTCCCACCAAGGGGAGGAAATCATGGATAGTGGTTTGAGAGGGGAGAGGGGTCAGGGAGAGAAAACTGGAAGGAGCCCCAAGTCCACGGCACATAAGCTGAAGACATCCACCCATGTGACGTGAACAGTGATGATTTCCGTTCCAGGGCTGAAATTCAGAGTGAGCTGCCGTGACGGCTAAAGCTACGGTGGGGATTGGAAGCTTCTCTTGGAAATCCTCCATCTTCCTTCACCACACGGAGGGTAACCAAGAGACAAGCCGGTGGTGGACTAGGAGGCGGAACCTGCACTTCTTGTAGCAGCTTTGCCTCCTCCCAGCTCCTGGGGTGCCTGGCACACAATGAGCTGATGTGAGAAGGGGCATCCGATGCCTGGCCTTCTGCTGGATGCTGAAGGCTGGATTACAAGAGTCAAGGCACGCTCCCAACATCCTGAACCTCAATTTTCCCATCAGTAAAATGGGTATGACATAACATGACATTTTCCCACTTTATAGGGCTACTTTTCAGATGGAATCAGGGCATTCTTTGTAAAGGAAAAGTTCCATGAAAATGGCTGTGAATTAGTATGAAATGGAGCCTCCAAATTCCAACTGAGGTTAGAGCAAAGCAACCATCTTAAAAAAAGAAACCCCAAACTTTAAGTGCTACTCATTAATGAGTGATTGAAATAAGAATTAAGGAGAAAAAGTTTTCTCCTCTCACATGGCTGCCTGCTGGAGATGGTCCACGTGGCGGTGACAAGCGGAGGGGAAAGCAGCGGTTAACAATAAGAAACAGAAATAAGAGGAGTTGGCTCTGGCTGGTGTGGCTCAGTTGGTTGAGCATTGTCCCACAGACTAAAAGGACACCAGTTCAATTCCTGGTCAGGCCCAGGCTCAGGCTGCAGGTTCGCCGCCCGATCTGGGTGCGTGTGGGAGGAAACCAATTCACGTTTCTCTCTCTCTCTCTCTAAAAAATCAATAGAAACATATTTTAACAAAGAAGCTGGTTGTCCACTCAGAAAGGCAGAATGCGTGGTGGAGGGAGCTTTAGCGTTAAGACCTGGGTTTCACTCAGCTCTACTACTGACTTCCCTGGGAGAACCTGGACAAGTTATTTAAGCTTGCTCAGCTCCGACTTCATCTTCTACGAATGGGAAGGAGAGCGGTTATCCTGCAAGGCTAACAGCACGGGGGTTGAAGACCGCTTAGGAATGGCGGGGGATGGCGCCGAAGGGAGCGCCTCCCTAGCTGAAGGCTGTCCTGTGTGGTCCAGGAGGCTGCTGGGCCTTGGGTGGAGCTCTGGCCGGTCAGAGGTCACACTGTCTTGGGTGGCCAAGTGAAAACACACAAGCAGAGGGGGCCTTAGAGACGACTAAGGAGTGAAGACAAAGCAGAGGCGGATTTCTACCCTAAATGCAAGCGAAACTGCACACCTAGGGAAGCAAAACCAGGCCTCTGCAAGGACAGACAGCTTGCCAAGGGGACCCTGGCGAGAACACACCCACCATTCTGCTCACAGCAAGAGACATGTCCTCGGGCTGCAGGGGGGACATTCTTTGCAAGTTGTCTACATGCGGTTCAGTGACCAGCTCAGGCAGAAGAGGACCTCGCAGAGAACACCAAGCTGCGTCTGTTCTCACCCGGCCCGCTACTGCTGTGTCGTCCTCTGTGCTCTGCAGGCCTGTGCCCACCTCAGGAAGGAGCTGGGAGGGGCAGGAGCCCCGGCAGGTTGAGCAGAGCCCCCACCCCCACCTTCACGCCCCCCTTGATCAGGCTCCAAACCAGGCCCCACCCCACTCTCACTCCTTCCCCATCAGGCCGGGAAATCAGCGTGGACCTTCTCCAGGCAGAAACCAATGGCCTCCCGCCCAGATGCTTGCTGCTCCGTTTTTGTTGTTGCTGCTGCTGTTTTTATAGCAGGGATACTTCTCATGCACTTGTTCATGCGATTCCACCCTTTTCTAACCCCCCGTGAGCCCATCAATCCCAGATTCACGGCCGCTGCACGCAGCGCTGCCCTGACCTGGAGACCTGTGACGCAGTGTGTGCTGTCTCTGTCAGGACACAGCCCTCCCCTCTTGAAGCTCCATTCTCCTGCCAAGGTCACATCTCCCCACCATTCGGGGAGGATGTCTAAATTTGCACAATGGTAAGGGCTACAGGAGAAACATTTATTTATATCCCAGAGAAAATAAAGTTTGTTTTTTTTAAAAAAGAGGAAGCTCCTTAATAAGGGGCTGCCTGCTTACCACCCCCTCCCTCAGGCTTTGGGAATAGCTGGAGGGAGGAGTAGCTGGAGGGAGCAGTAGCTGGAGGGAGGAGTAGCTGGAGGGTGCAGTTCTGTGATGTGCCCACACCCACCCCCATCCCGGCTGTGCCTGAAGCCAGGGTTCCTCCAGCTCCAGCCCTCAAAGGCCCTTTAGGAAACAGAGGAAGTAGGGACACAGCCCAGGCTTTTGGATAAGTATTTTTAAAAAGCTTTCCAATTCTGCTATTTTTTTCCTCTTCACATTCAATATTCTTGGTTGCTAAGTGGGAGGAAACGTGGGGAGGTGGGAGAAGTGTGGAGAAACTAGGGGAAACTGGCAAGGCGCATGCGGGTGGATTTATTTTCTCATTTCTAAAGGGGGCACAGGCAGAGGACCGTGCTCGGGCGCAGAAGGAGGCAGCAGCTTGGGGAGGATCTCCTGCTCGCTGGGCTGGTGGCAGAGTCTCCGCAAGCCTGCTGCTGCCCATCGGCTGGGAGGGAGGGGCATTAGGGAGCATAAAGATGAGCATTTTCTATTTCTGCTTAAAGACTTAGAGAAGGAGAAGTTTTGAAAAATTAAAATGATCTTTATTTTCAGAACATACCCACAAAAGGAGAGATACGCTTCTCATCAAGAGGAGGATTTGTGGTTATAAAGGGAACTCTCGTCTAAGTCCTGCCCCTCAGCCCTGCAAGGAACTGCATGGCTTTCCAGCATGAGCCCCTCTTGCTGCACCCCCATGGGGCCTGCGGCCGTGTCTGTTAGCGTCAGTTCCCTTAGCAGGGCCCCGATCATGACATGTTTCTTAACTGCAGGCACTTTTGTAAAACAGAATCTCACCCGGGTCCCCACCTACACACTGCTCCCTGCTCCCCACCCCACCTTTCCTCTCTCCAGGCCAGCAGCTGGGGGACAGCACCACTGCCACATGGCGGCCTCCTGGGTGGGGGGTGGGGGGCAGACTGAGCAAGCCACACCCTCAGTACACACGTACCATGGGAGTCATGCATTTTCAGGCTCTCGACTTGTGAGAGCATAATGGGAGCTGGCCATCCATCTAGCTCCGAGCCGGAAAAGGACTCTGAAGGCAGGAGCAGCTGATTGAATTCACTGGAGTCGTCACATCCCTGTTTGTCACATTACTTGCGTGATAGGGCAGGTGCATCAGTAACCTAGACACGCAGCAGAGACAGCTGCCCAGGCGTGGACATGGCCACAGCGGGTTACGGGGTGTCTTTCGGCACCTGCCGGGGGTGGGCAGTGCATGCCCCCAGGCGATCTGCCTCTGTGGGGTGGGGCCCCGGGACTGACTGCACTGACCACACCCAGTCCAGATACAATCGCTTTCCAAACAACGCATTCCATTGTCCTGCAGCGGTTTTGCATGTATTTGCAAATTTGTTTCAGCGTATCTATTTTTAAAGTCTTCTTTGAACAAGCCTTACCATTTTACGGATGCCCTCTTTAGCTAATGAGGTAAATAAAATCTTTGACACATGCTTAATTTCTATTTATGTCATGATTTTAACTTTTTGAAAATAGCGCTTTCCCACGCCCATAGCAATTTCTACCATCCTTGGTAGGATGTGGCTTCTTATCTATGCAGGTCTTTATTCCTGTGAGATTCCGATCTGGAATAGAAAATCAACTAGCCTACCCATAAATCATCAGATAGTCATCGATTGTGAGCTGAGCCGAATGGCTACTGTGGTAGCAGAAGCAAAAAAAAACCCCATTACCTATATGGCTTCATTAGCCACCAGGAGAAAACCCCCTTAAAGAGAGGGCGTGGGAGGCTCCCCGCTATCATCTGCTGTGTGGGGACCTGGAGGGACCCATGCGAGCCCCACACAAAACAGGCCCCGCTGGCCTCTCACCTGGGGTTGGTGAGGTTGTAGCAGGATTTCCATATTTGTAGCATGTGCTTGCAAGTGAGCAGCGCCTCATCCGGGCCCCGGCACAGGGACTCCAACTTCACCTTGGAGAACAGCAGTCTGTGGGGGGAAGACAAGGGAGAAGAGGACACAGCTTACACCCGAGGGAGTGGCCTGGTTCGGACGCAGGAGCTACCGCACTCACTCCAGAATGGGGCGTCCGAAAGCCTCACCCGCAACAAGGGCCCCAGAACTCCCAGCTCAGCATGGGGCTTTGTCTGAGCCTCACCACTGAGGCCGATGCGGGCAATGACCGTGTATGCCGGGCTGATTTCGTCGGCGTGGCGGATTTTATTCAGGACACAGGGATTTCATTAAGGGCATACTTTTTCAGAACAAAACCAATTTACCTGCAAAACTGCAAAAATTCATTGAAAGCTAATCTTGATTTGTCTACAGAATTATACAGAAGATGTGACTCAATTGATGTAAATATCTGCAATTAGGCTTCCATAGTGATCCTCCTCACGTGAAGGTGGGCAGATCTCATGAGCTTCGAAAGCTGAAGTGCTGCGAGGAAGGGCGACCCCTCCCCTCCCTGTCTTCCTCAGCCTGCTATTCAGCAGCCAGGACTTCCCTAACTCCCCCCATCACCGCTGTCATCACCAATGGCTTCACCTCCATCAGACCTCCTGAGCGCTGAGCTTAGACCCCTTTCTTTTCCTGGGACCCCCAGTGTTCTCCCACCCAGAAGTTCACTCAGGTCTCTCTGTCCACATCGGCTCTTGGTCCTGAGCTCACCACCATCAAGGGCTTGTGAGAGCCCCAGCATGAGCCCAGGCACCTCTTCCTGGTCTTCCTACCCCCTGACCTGCACAGCTCGAAGAATCTGTAATAGAAAGAGGCCTCCAGCCCTGGTTTTGCTCAGTGGTTACAGGGGTGGGGACGTACAAGGCCCTCGAAATCGTTTGGTCTGGCCCTGCCAAGGCATTAGGGGTGAGTTAATGAGATGCTTGACCAAATAGAACAGGCTCGTGTTTAAGTTGATGGCTGTGTATGACCCAGGAAGGATGTTATAAATATCCAATGGCCCTTGGCAGAGGAAAGGTTTCCCACCCCTGGGTTAAGGCACTGGCCCTCAGACCGAAGGGTCATAGGTTTGACTCCCAGTCAAGGGCACGTAACTTGGTTGCAGGCTTGATCCCTGGCCTGGGTTGGGGCACGTGCCTAAGGCAACCAATGTCTCTCTCTCTCTCTCATACTGACGTTTCTCTCTCTCTTTCTCTCTCTCTCACCCTCCTCCCTCCCTTCTACTTTCTCTAAAAACCACTGGAAAAATATCCTCGGATGAGGATTTTAAAGAATCTCCAAAATTAATCTTCATTCCCAGCTCAAGAAACTATAGTGATTCCTTACTGTCTGTAATAATGTAAGTCAAATCCCTCATTGAGCCCCTTAAGGCACTCTGCCCACTGGCCACGACTACGGCACATCCCGGTCTGAGCATCCCTCCAACGGACCTTTACCCCGCCAATAGAGTTCACTGGCCCAAGGCTATGGTTCTGTCGTAACTCTATGAATACATATGCCATGTTCTCAATCTCAATCTCTACTCATCCACATATCTCCTCGTTCTTCCTAAATTCACCTCAAACCCCACCTCATCAAATAACTCTTCAACTAATACCACTTTCACCCCTTCATCGTCTCTTCTCAGTACTCGGATTAGCCGGTGCTTGTTAAGGAGGAGGAGGAGGAGGAGGAGGAGGAGGAGGAGGAGGAGG
>PVJC01021092.1:0-28587 GCA_004026665.1 Murina feae | reverse complement strand
CCTCCTCGCCTGTCCCTCCAGCGCACCCTCCCACCTTCCCCACACCAGGGCATCTCTCCAGTTTGCCTCCTTGTCTTCTAGGGAGACCGTGGTGAGCCTGGTCCCCCCGGCCCTGCTGGCTTCGCCGGCCCCCCTGTGAGTATCAAGACTCCCTTCATTTTTTTTTATCACCAACTGGGACCTTGGGGCCTGGATGAAGATAGAAGCAGCGTCCTGAGTCAGGAGGAGGAGGGGGCTGGGATGTCTCCCATTCAGGCATCTCCCTGCCCGCAGTTGCTGCTCCAGCCCGGCAGCTGACGTGTTACACTGACACATGCTCCCCTCTACTCACCACTCCCTCCTCTCCTCCTCTTCTTCCTCCTCCTCCAGGGTGCTGATGGCCAACCTGGTGCTAAAGGCGAACCCGGTGATGCTGGTGCTAAAGGCGATGCTGGTCCTGCTGGTCCTGCTGGCCCTGCCGGCCCCCCTGGCCCCATTGTGAGTATCCCGCCCTCGGCCCTGAGATGCCAGAGGCCTGGACCCTGGGCTGGCCCAGCCTTGACGCCTCTGTGCTCCCCTCCAGGGTAACGTTGGTGCTCCTGGACCCAAAGGTGCCCGCGGCAGCGCTGGTCCCCCTGTGAGTAGCTCACTCTGTGCCTCTGCTGGGCTCCCCGGCTCTGGTTTGGAGGTGGGGGTGGCTGGGCCACATGAGGGTGCTCTCCTCCTCCTGACCTCTTCCTTGTCCTCTCGCCTAGGGTGCTACTGGTTTCCCTGGTGCTGCTGGCCGCGTCGGTCCCCCCGGCCCCTCTGTGAGTATCCCCGGTGGAGACTCTGCTGCTGGGAGGGGTGGGGCTGGAGGCACCGGCTGTCAGGAGCGTCCTGGGCCTGACGGAGGCCCCAGAGATGCTCCGGAATCCGGTGGAATCTGACAGCCCTTCTTCTCCCCGTCCAGGGAAATGCTGGACCCCCTGGCCCTCCTGGCCCTGCTGGCAAAGAAGGCGGCAAAGGCCCCCGTGGTGAGACCGGCCCCGCTGGGCGTCCCGGTGAAGTTGGTCCCCCTGGCCCCCCCGGCCCTGCTGGCGAGAAAGGATCCCCTGGCTCTGATGGACCTGCTGTAAGTGCGAGCTCCAGAGAGGCTTGGGGTGGGAGAGTGGTCCCTGACCACGGCAGGGCCCCTCACCACTGTCTGCCTCCCACAGGGCTCCCCCGGAACCCCTGGACCTCAAGGCATTGCTGGACAGCGTGGTGTGGTCGGCCTGCCCGGTCAGCGAGGAGAACGAGGCTTCCCCGGTCTTCCTGGCCCCTCTGTGAGTGCCCCCTCACCTTGGGGGATCCCTGAGAGGGACTGTCACAGGACTCGGAGGGTGCAGAATCGGGGGAGGTGGAGCCAGCAAAGACTAATGTGCTAGCTGACCAGGGGGCTCCATCTCTGGCCTGACGCCTTCTCCTACCTTAGGGTGAGCCTGGCAAACAAGGTCCTTCTGGCTCCAGTGGCGAACGTGGCCCCCCTGGTCCCATGGGCCCCCCTGGATTGGCTGGACCCCCTGGCGAGTCTGGACGTGAGGTAAGCAGTCGCCAGCCCTGTGCAATGCCAGTGCCCCCCATAGGTCCATTGGGGCCTTGGCCTGAGCCTCTGTCCCCCTGGCTGATGCCAACCTCCCTCCCTCTCTCTGCAGGGGTCACCTGGTGCTGAGGGCTCCCCCGGACGAGATGGATCTCCTGGCCCCAAGGTGAGAAGGCTGCACCCCCCCCCCACAGCCATGTCTGCTGTTCCCCCACCCTCTCTCTCTGATGCTCTTTCATCTGCGGCTGACTCTGCCTCTGCTCCTCTCCCCTCCCAGGGTGACCGTGGTGAGACCGGCCCTGCTGGACCCCCTGGTGCTCCTGGTGCTCCTGGTGCCCCTGGCCCAGTCGGCCCTGCTGGCAAGAGTGGCGACCGTGGTGAGACCGTAAGTAGCTGGGCTCCCGCTGGCTGCTTTGGGTCAGGCTGGGGACTCTACGGGCTGCTAGGGTCCTGCAGGTGGACATCTGACCTCAGCCAGGCAAGGGGAGGCCTGAGGTCTTGCCAGGTGGCCAGGCCCTTGGCTCCCCTGAAAACAGAGCCACAGCTCAGCCTCGAGGCCCCTCTCCCCACAGTGCCCATCGCCCCCAAGGATGGCGTTGTCCCCAGTTAATTGCCCAGCTTACACAAAGCCTGAATTGCATAGTTTCCTCTGGAGCTTAGGAGAGAGGGGCTCAGTGGGGAAGGACAGTAGGAAAGGGGGTCTGGCCATGAGTGGCTTCAGCAGCAGCTCGTGCTGGGCCAGCCCTCATCCAGCACCTCCCGGCCGGGATCTAACGCCCTCTCTCCTCTCCCCAGGGTCCTGCTGGTCCTGCCGGCCCCATCGGCCCCGCTGGCGCTCGTGGCCCCGCTGTGAGTCCTGCCCTGGCCCTCCTGTTCTCAGAACCCTGTCCAGGTGTGGACAGCACCCCACTCAGTGCTCACGGACCTTCCTCCTGACATCCTGTCTCCTCCACTCTTCTAGGGACCCCAAGGCCCCCGTGGTGACAAGGGTGAGACAGGCGAACAGGGCGACAGAGGCATCAAGGGTCACCGTGGTTTCTCCGGCCTCCAGGGTCCCCCTGGCCCTCCTGTGAGTACCTCCCCCAGCCCCAGTTGCCATCGAGTCCTCTCTTACCCTCTCCCCAGGCCTTGCTGTGTAATGGGGGGTAGGGAGGGCACTTTGGCTCCATTTCTCCCCCCAGGCAGTCATTCTCACTTCTCCCTAGTGAGGACTGGGATCCGAACATTTATGGGCATTTCCAAGGCGCTTCTGAGCGGGCGAAGGGTGTATATGGAAGGACTGTGGGAGGGGTCTCAGCCTGTAGACTCCCTGAATGATGGGGCGTGGGGGAGGGGGCGGGTTGCTGGCCGCACTGACCCGCGATGGGCCTGAATCGCCTTTGCGTCCCCTTCAGGGCTCTCCTGGTGAGCAAGGTCCCTCAGGAGCTTCTGGTCCTGCTGGTCCCCGTGTAAGTGTCGCCTTCTATCTCCTCTTCTTGGGCCCCAAGTCCAGGTTCACATCAGGGCCCTTTGCCTGGGACACAGGTGCTCCTCTCCTCTCTGGAGAAGGGTCCAGAGCCAGGGGCTGGGGGAAAGGAAGCAGAGTCCCAGGCCGTCTCCCGGCCTTGGGCATCCCCCTCCCCTCCTTCCTCCCCTGGGTCTCCTGGCCCAGCGGCGGGAGGGAGCAATGGTGAGCACCAGGTGGGGAGGGTGGCGGGCTGCGCCCCAGCGTGGGGTGCTCCCGCGCTTCCTGGCAGACTGTCTCTAACCATTGTCCCCTCTGCAGGGTCCCCCCGGCTCTCCCGGTGCTGCTGGCAAAGACGGTCTCAACGGTCTCGCTGGCCCCATTGGACCCCCTGGTCCTCGTGGTCGCACTGGTGATGCTGGTCCTGTTGTACGTAGCTCCCCATCCTGTCTGTGCGTGGCCCTCCCGCCCGGAGACGCTCAAACCCCGGAGAACCCCACTCTCACCCCTTTCCTCGCAGGGTCCCCCCGGCCCTCCCGGCCCTCCTGGTCCCCCCGGTCCTCCCAGCGGCGGTTTCGACTTCAGCTTCATGCCCCAGCCGCCTCAAGAGAAGGCACACGATGGTGGCCGCTACTACCGGGCCGATGATGCCAATGTGGTCCGCGACCGTGACCTCGAGGTGGACACCACCCTCAAGAGCCTGAGCCAGCAGATCGAGAACATCCGGAGCCCCGAAGGCAGCCGCAAGAACCCCGCCCGCACCTGCCGCGACCTCAAGATGTGCCACTCCGACTGGAAGAGCGGTGAGGACACGCCCGCCCTGTGCCCGTCCTCCTGCCCCTGCCCCGATGGGTTCCGAGGCCCCAGCACGCCCCGCCTCCCAGGCCTCCCCTGACTCCCCCTCGCCCTGCCCCATCGCAGGAGAATACTGGATTGACCCCAACCAAGGCTGCAACCTGGACGCCATCAAGGTCTTCTGCAACATGGAGACAGGCGAGACCTGCGTGTACCCCACTCAGCCCACCGTGGCCCAGAAGAACTGGTACATCAGCAAGAACCCCAAGGAGAAGAAGCACGTCTGGTTCGGCGAGAGCATGACCGGCGGATTCCAGGTGCGTGAGCTGAAGCCTGGAGCCACTCTCATCACATGGGGGGCGGGGGGCGCAGAAGGGGCGTGAGCAAAGGTCTGGGTGCTCTAAGGCCTCCGCTGGGTGTGATGGACAGAGCCAGGGGGAGAAGCCGGCTCAGACAGAGGGTGCCTGTGGGAGGTCACCGCACCACCCGAGGACTCCAGGGACGGGGCCCCGGACGAGAGGCTCCGGGACGGTCACTCACGCTTCGTGCTCCCTGCCTCCCGCAGTTCGAATACGGCGGCCAGGGCTCCGACCCGGCTGACGTGGCCATCCAGCTGACCTTCCTGCGCCTGATGTCCACCGAGGCCTCCCAGAACCTCACCTACCACTGCAAGAACAGCGTGGCCTACCTGGACCAGCAGACAGGCAACCTCAAGAAGTCCTTGCTGCTCCAGGGCTCCAATGAGATTGAGCTGCGGTCCGAGGGCAACAGCCGATTCACCTACACTGTCACCTACGACGGCTGCACGGTGAGTCCCCTCCCCGGGAAGGGCCCCTCTCAGGGCCCGGGCGTTCCAGGCAGGCCCTCGTCCTCCTCGCCCCCTCACTCCCACCTGATGACGCCCCTCTCCCCTTGTCTCCCCTCCGCCCAGAGTCACACCGGAGCCTGGGGCAAGACAGTGATCGAATACAAAACCACCAAGACCTCCCGCCTGCCCATCATCGATGTGGCCCCCTTGGACATTGGCGCCCCAGACCAGGAATTTGGCATGAATGTTGGCCCTGTCTGCTTCCTGTAAACTCCCTCCACCCCTCCCGGCTCCCTCCCACCCGACCCCATGGCCCCTGACCTTGGCAACAGACAAACAACCCAAACTGATCCCCCCAAAAAGTCAAAAATGGGAACCAATTTCACATGGACTTGGGAAAATTTTTTTTTTCCTTTGCATTCATCTCGCAAACTTAGTTTTTATCTTTGACCAACTGAACGTGACCAAAAACCAAAACCACATTCAACCTTACCAAAAATCAAACAAAAAACGGAATAAATAAATAACTTTTTAAAAAAGGAAGCTTGGTCCACTTGCTTGAAGACCCATGTGGGGATAAGTCCTTTTCTGCCCGTTGGGCATATGATACCCCAAACGCTGCCCTTTCTGCTCCTTTCTCCGTGCCTTCTTGGGGCCTCCCCCTCCACTGTTCCCCAAATCTAAGTCTCCCCAAAAGACACAGGAAACCATGCATTGTCTGCCCAGCAACCAAAGGCAATGCTAAAACACCCGAGTGGCCCTCCCTCATCCCGCACCCCCAAGCCCTGGGGGAACTGGGGTCTCAGACTGCCAAAGAAGCTGCACCATCTGGCGTCCCCGGCCTCGGCACCATTCCCCTCTTCGTTTTTGAGGAGGGCACGCCGGGGGGGCCACAGGCCCTGCATCGCCTGGTTTGGAGGAAAGTCAGGAGGGGCCACGACAGTGGAGACGCGTGGATCCCCGTGCACCAGGGCTGATGGGAGAGACTGCTCTGTTCCTCATCACTGTGTTGCTGAAAGACTACCTCTCTCTGTGTCACCGGGGCAACCGCATGGGGGCGGGGCGGGGTGGGGGGCAGGACGGAAGGGGCTCCCCATTTTATATCAAAGGTGCTACATCTCTGTGACGGGGTGGGGTGGCGAGGGGATCACTGGTGCTATAGAAGTGGAGACCCCCCCACCCCACCACCAGGCCAGCAAATGTTCCTTTTTGTTCCAAGTCTTTTGAATTCTTTGGTGTGTTTTTTCTCTCTCATGGATGGAGACGCATGTGAATTTTCTCAAGGTGCTATTTACCACAGGGGAGAGCGTGTGCCACTCACTCCTCACCCTCTCTCCCCACCCCCCTCGCCTGCTGTCCGGCCTCTCTCTCCAGACCTCTCTCCTCTGAAACCCCCTCCTCCTCAGCTCCTCCCATCCTCACACCTCTCTCCTCGTCTGCCCTTCGTCCTCTCCGCCTGGGTTTCAGAGCACAAATTTCCCAAAGCACAAAGCAGATTTCCCCCTGGGGTGGGAGGAAGCAAGAGACTCTGTACCTATTTTGTATGTGTATAATAATTTGAGATGTTTTTAATTATTTTGATTGCTGGAATAAAGCATGTGGAAATGACCCAAACATATGTGCAGTGGCCTCCTCATTTCCTTCCTTGGAGTTGGGGGTGGAGAGGGAGATTTGAGGTGGGGGGGAGCTCTGCTTCCTTTTCTTGCCCATTTCGTCCCCCTCCCCCTATCTTGCGCCCTCCTCTCGCCTTAACCCATTCTCTCCCCTTTCTCATGCAATCTTCCTTACAAGTCTCCCCCAAACTCTCTCCCCTCTATAGCACATGTGCAGCAACACACACACACACACACACACACACACACACACACACACACGACTCCCTCCAGAGCCTCCTGCCCACTTTTTCATCAAAGCCATCCCATTCTGCTGCCCTGTCCACTGCTGTGGGCACCCTGCAGGGTTGGGGGACATGGGAAGGCACTGCCCCTGGGGCACTGGGTGATGGAGGTAGGACTGGTGAGGGTACCTAGAAGCCCTCAGCAAGGCCTCTCCCTGGGCAAACATGGAGGCCCTCACTGAGCTCCTCCAAAGGAGCACCTGGCAGCACAGCACATGAAGGGGGTGCCTGAGCCTGCGCAGAGGCCTGTGAGGAGACCTTGAGTCCTGTTCGCCCTCTGGGGCTCCAGGGGAAGGAGCAGGGGAGGCTGCCAGGGGCCTTGCAGGGTGCCCCCTGGAAGGTGAAGGCCCTAACCGTGCTGAGCATGGGCTGGACCCCTCTTGGCCTTGTACGACCCCAAGACATGAGACCCCCTGGGGGTGGGGTGGCCTGGACAGGTCATTTTGCCCAGCCCCTGCTCCCTGCCCACTCCTTATCCTTTTAAAATCCTTGCCTCTTACTCCTGCTTCTTCCTCCCCTCCCTTTTCCCTTCCCCTCTGCTGCCCACACCCCTGCCTGCCTGAGATCCTGAGGCTGCAGCGGGGAGGGAGACAGTGTGCAGTCAGGGGGAACACAGGATCCAGAGAGTCAGAAGTCAGGCACCCAGAGGCCTGGAGACGGTTACAGTTGTCCCCACCCCCCACCCAAGGTCTTAGGACCTAAACTTCGGAGGCAGGAAAGGCCCGTGCTCCTCCCACCGGCCTCTGGAAAGATGGAAAAGCCTGCAATCCTCAGACCCTCATTAAGTAGTCACTACCGTTCAGTATGGCCTTGAATAATTCACCATCAGCACTTCCAACACCATCAGGACAGTGTAGACAGGGAATTGGTCTTGAGGGTAAGAGACTGGCATGGCAAGGAAGGCGCATTCATATGCAAATTACCCGGTGCTGTGGTGATGGATTGATCCATCGGTGACCTGCTGGCACCTGCTGGCACCTGCTTGGGTAACCCCATCTACCTGGACCTGCGGCCCCTGGGGCCCCGGGCAGTCTCACCCCTTCTCCACCTGCCCCCTGGGGGATCCAGAAGCATTCCGAGCCTGGCATCCGAGGCTCTACCTGGCCGCTATGCACCTGTGCATTCTCCCTGTCCCTCCCCTGCCCACAGCTGCACACCAGCCAGAGAGGGTGATGGAAATTCCCACACATGCACCCCCCTTCCCACGGCTAGGAGCCTTTCTTTATGCGACTTCCTTTATGTCTGCTTTTGCTCACCCCCCTCCCCCTTCTGGCTATGCTCAAATGTCTCATGTCCCCTCGTCCTCCTGCCCACCCCGGCCGAGTTTGCCCCCTCTGGCTTTCCAGAGCCCTCCCTGTGCACAGACTCATCCTCGCCTCAGCACCAGGCAGTGCTGTCATGGTGTGCTGCCCTGTCTTCACCTTCCTCCCCCCCCCACCCGGGCCAGGAGCAGCTGACGGAGGCCAGAGGGACCCGGCACTCAGGTGCGGGGCTGGCATAGCGGCTGTGCGTGGAGACGGGAGCACTAAAGAGAGAGGAGGAGAGCGAGTGGGCCTTCTCGGTGAGAGTGTGAGCAAGTGTGAGAGGAGAAGCCAGCCAGCCAGCCCAGAAGTGGGAGCAGGCAGCGGGGAAGGCTCGGGCCAGGGCTCTCTGCAGCGACGGGCGGCATCCCATCGGTGCTGTCCACGCCGTAGCCACAGCCACAGCCATAGCCGCGCGTGGCTTTGGAGCAGCAGACATGTGGGTAGCGCAGCTGAGCAACTCGGTTCTAAGTTATCATTAATTTTAGCCATTATTTTTGGCAGCTACCCGTGGCCAGTGGCGACAGTATCAGGCAGGGAGTGACTGCGCCTCTCACCACGTATATGCAGATCCACCCACGGGTGCACGTGTCCCAGCGAGGGCGCCGGAGGGGACGCGGGACGTCAGGGCCGTGGGGGTGGCGGCGCCCCGCTGTGCAGCTCCGCGTCTGCACCACGTGGCGTGAGGCCAGAATGTGGTTTCAGTGCGTGTGCAGCGCAGGAGGGGAGGGGGACAAAGGGGCCATTGTACCACTTCCCCAACTCCAGCCCTCCTTCCCGCTGACATCACGGCTGCCCTAAATACAGCCGCGCGGCCTGGCTCCCCCAGACCCCGCTGCCCCCCGCGGGGTGGCTCAGGGCCCCGCTCCCAGGGCTGCTCCGAGGGACTCGCCTTTCGCTTCTCGGTGAGGAGATGGGCCGCGGTCCTGTGGATGACCTTCCAGTCAGATCCAGATGGAAAATTCTAGAAAAGAAGGAGGCTTTGTTTGGATGTTTTATTTTTTCCTGCTCTCAGAACCCCGGGTCCCTTTGGTGAGGTGAGCCCATCTGCTGGCAGGACTTTCTGTGACGGAAATATGGTGGGTTTTCCCTCCCTTTCCCCAGCTCCTTAACCCTCAGCTTCCTAGCTGGAGTGTGGGAGCCTCAGGTGAGGGGCGTGAGGACAGCGTGGGGCGGGAGAGCGTGGGTGCTCTCAAAGCTGAGACCCCCCCAAGGAGGAGGCTGTGTGGCGGCCGTGAGTGTGGGAGGTGGTGGGAATGAGAGGGGTCCAACCAGCCACACTGTGTGGGTGAGAATGTCTCCCTCTCTGGGTGCCCACCCACCGAGGAGCAAATGCGCCTGTGTCCACAGGGGCCTTGCACGTGTGTGGGTGCGTTGGGAGTGGGTGAGGGGTCTGTAAACGTGGGGACACGCGGTGGCAGGAGACCCTGCGTGAGCCGAGAAGGCCTGGGTCTAGCATTGGAGACGTGTGTGCGTAGGAATGACGGGGCCGGGAGGACCGCCTGTGAGATGAGGGTGAATGGGCGGGCGGAGCAGGGGGGAGTGTGGGGAAATTAGGAGAGGCTCGGCCGAGGGAGGACCACCGTCCTGAGGTCCTGGGGCCAGTGGGTCGCTAGGGCCCATGACGGCTGTGTCTCTGTCCCCTTCCTGGTGTGCGCCCCAGAGGGAACCAAGGTGGACGGGGCAATGCCCACGGAGCAGGAGGCAAGACCCTAGGAGAAGGCACCTCTGTCTCGGAGGGCAACGGGACCATCCATCACACACGGAGATCTCCATGCTCCGCGGGGACGCCCCTGGCCAGGCTCGAGGGAGGTGAGTGCAGGGTGTGCCGGTCGGAGAAGGTGGGTTTTTCTCGGCATAAGACAGAGTGAGGAAGAGAACGATGGGATGGAGCAGCAGCAAAGCTCATTCCTTAGGATAAGGAGGCCACGTAATCAAGTTTTTGGTGACTTCATTGCCCTGGGGAGCTCCTGCCCGCTCCCTGAGGCCTGCGGTGGGCGGGCCTGGAGGAGGCAAGGGAAGGGGCTGAGTTCTGGGTTTGGGTCAATCTCGAGTAGAGATAAGGATGAGCCATGAAACCCACGCTGTCCAATCAAAATATAACGTGAGCTACGTAAGCCATTTTAACTTCCCAGCGGCTATAATAAAACTATAAAAAGAGCCCTAACCGGTTTGGCTCAGTGGATAGAGCGTTGGCCTGTGGACCGAAAGGTCCCAGGTTCGATTCCCGTCAAGGGCATGTACCTTGGTTGCTGGCATATCCCCAGTAGGGGCTGTGTAGGAGGCAGCTGATCAATGTTTCTCTCTCATTGATGTTTCTACCTCTCTATCCCTCTCCCTTCCTCTCTGTAAAAAATCAATAAAAATATATATTTTTTAAAAACTATAAAAAGAAACAGGCGATAAAGAGGCAGAACAGCATTGAACAGACTGTCAAACTACAGCGGGAAGGCTGGGGAAGGTTGTGGGGGGTGGGTTAAGAGATCAACTGAAGGATTTGTATGCATGCATATAAGCATAATCCATGGACATAAGACACTGGGGGATAGGGGAGGCCGGGGAAGGTCAAGGGGGGAAAAAGGATACATATGCAATACTCTTTGTAATATTTTAAGCAATAAAACAAAAATTTAAAAAAATATAAAAGTGAAGAAAAAAAAAGAAACAGGCGAAGTTCATGGTAATCATAGACTTTATTGAACCAAAGTATCGCCCAGTGTCGCCATTTTCATCTCAATTTGGATGGGACACATTTCAAATGCTCAGCGGCTGGGGAGAAGGGTGTCAGCAGCTGCCCCACCAGAAGGCGCATCCCAAGCAGCAGACCGGGCCCCAGAGCAGCAGGGTTTCAGGGCGCAGAACAGAAACTGAGCCCACTTCACCTGCAGCTTAGGGGGCAGGGAGACCCCACAGACCTCTGGTTTTCGGGTGATTGCGTGAGTGCTTGTATGTAATAAGGGCACTCGTCAGCGCCCCCCCAAATTCTCACAAGGGCCTGAGGCAGCCGTGACCAATGTCTATAAGTAAACTAGGTGCTAGAGCTCCATCGGACCCCGAACCCCAACAAGTAGGCCAAGGGCGCTCTGGTGAAGTGAAGTGTGTGCGTGTTTCTCGAATAAAGGAGAAGTGCGTGGGTGAGGGCTGGGCCCACCGTGGGCAGGGCCCCTGTCCCGTGTCTGGGAGGGAGCCTCCTTGCTGATCGAGAGGCAGTGAGGAAGCATCTAGAGTCAGGCCATGTGTGGGGCCCTGTTAGGGCGAAGGTGGAGGCCACTCCTGGGCCACGTGGGCAGTGCCAGCTGAGGTATTGCAGGAGCCGAGGGTGGAGAAAGGCTTGAGGTGGAGATGGTGGGGACACTGTGGCTCCTGGTGGAGATGATGGGGACACTGTGGCTCCTGGTGGAGATGGTGAGGACACTGTGGCTGTGTGTCCTTGGCTGTGGGGTGGGGTGGGGAGGGGTAGAACTGACCACCCAGTGGAATCCTACCCCGCGGTGAGTACAGGGGTGCCCAGTGTGCCCATGCCCTCCCCTGTACTGCCAGCGGTGGCTGGGCGTGTGCGCAAGTGTGACAGGGCCCAGCTCGATGTCCTGTGTAGTCGCGCCACCCTCCCAGCTACTTGTCTGAGCCACTTCCTCCCAGGCCGGCAGCCAGGCTCCCGTGTGCTCCTTGGAGCTGAACGAAGAAGGCGCTGCCAAGATCCAAGGCAGAGCAGGAAGCAGAGGGCAGTGAGGGGCTGGCCTTCAGCTGCTCCTGTCCCAGCTGGCAGAGGAGGAGCCCAAGGCCCGAGGTGGGAGCACAGAGGGGACCCCTTCCTCCAGGGGGAAGGATTCAAGCATGAGCCGCCCCAGCTAGCTGCTCTGATCTGAGCAGATTCTCTGCGGCTCCTGGTTTGGCCAGATGAGGGGCTCCAGGAAAAAGGAGGAAATTGCGAATGAGAAATCAGAGGCATCCGCTTGCCAGAGAACCCACGTGCCGAGGGGTGGTCCCCCAAAGACAGACTCCTATTGAGCACACGCAGTGCCGACACTGAGCCCCTGCCAGCCCCGCCAGGGCCTGTGGGATTAACTAACTGAGGGTATGGGATGCCCAGCAGGGCGGGGACCAGAACACGATGATAGAAACGTTAGCGATGGCCTTGCCCAGCTCTGAGCAACCCAGACCTGCATTCGTTCCTTCAGAGCGTATTTCCAGAGTGCCTACTGTGTGCAGGCTCTGCGCCCTGTGGGGGCACACAGCATCCTGCCCTCATGGAACAGGTCCCCAGCAAGGCTCCACTCAGAACAGCTCTCTGTGCACCCAGGCTGGGCCGGAGGAGGCTCTCTGAGGGGGGTCGGCCTCTCTGAGGATCTGACACTTCCAATGGGGGGTAGCGGTGTGGACTCGGGGGACCGGGCTCCTGGCAGAAGGAACCGCAGAGGTTGGGGCCTAAAACGAGTGCGTTAGTGGGCAGAGTGGCTGGGGCCGGTGAGTGCAGGGAGGTGGGTGCTGAGGTCCGAGAGGTGGACAGGTCCTGGGCCCCAGCTCAGAGGTGAGAGCACAGCCAAGACCCCCTGATTTTTCCTTTTAAAGGACGGGCTTGGCTGCTGTTGGAGACGAGACAGGTGGGCAGGGAGGAGGCAGGGAGGACAAGGGGAGGCTGTTTCTGGGGTCTGGAGAGAAACCCTGGCACAGGACTGGCAAGTGGAGGCCATGGGAAGGGGGTGGACTCAGGGCGTGTTTTGAAGGTAGGGATTCTGGGGAGAGAAAGGAGTAGGGCACTTTGGGGGCCTTTCAAGGATGATTTGGGGGCCCTTGCCTATCTGTTTCTGAACTCGGGAACAGGTTCAGAGACGCGGCCCTCCTCAGGAATCCTTGACCAGGAGCCCCCACCATCAGACAGGGGCTGCCCCACTTGGTCCTAAGCCATGAGCCCCAAGGCAACGAGGGGTACAGGGAGGTTGCTGAGAAGAAGGCGCGGGCAGCAGCAGATGGGCAGAGCTGCAGGTATTTATTCTGGGTGTCCTGGCCCCAGACACCCTCACCTGCTCCCCCACCCCCACCCCGCCTCTCTCTGCTTGTTCCAAGCCTGGAGGCCATCGGACCGGGAGCCAGAATCAGGAGGAAGGATGCGGCCCTGGGTGGCGACTGCTCTGTGAGTCAGGGCAGAGGAGAGGCTGGAGCTGAAACAGAAGGGGGGGAGAGAGAGGGGTTGTGAGGTCCAGGCCCTGGCTCTCCTGCCTTCCTCACCCTGACCCTCTGATCACGTATGCTTGGCATTGGAGGGCCTGGACCTGGTACTGCTGAGCAAACCCCTCACTGCTGCCTCAGTGGGTGGGCAGGTCTGTATGTCCCTTCCTTGACCTCCTCCATCCCCCGCCACCTGCCCCAACCTTGAGACAAAGACCATCTTGTTCCCAGAAATGAGGCTGGCGCTGCCCAGCTGGACCCACCTGGGCAGGCCCTCAGTGCTGGTCCAGGATGAGGGGCACCTGGGCGCTGTCCACCTGCGGGGGCAGCCGCTCGCCTGTGCGCACGTTGAACATGGGCAGGGTGGAGAGGGGCCTGGGCACCTCTCGGCTAGCCGCCATCTGTCGCAGCTCCTCTGTGTTCCCACGGATGGTGCAGTGGTGGACCATCTGGATGCTGGGGGCACAGGACCGGCAGAGTCGTCAGCCTCAGAGTCAGCCCCTCAACTTCAGGGTCCAGCCTGGCACTGCCTCTGAGCCACCCTACAGTCTTCCCTACTGTTATGTGGGGGAGACTCACACACGTCATGGGTGGAGGGAGGACAAACAGGACGTTCTATGGCGCCAGCTTCTTGGCCTGTGACTGAGGCAGAGGTTGTGGGTGTGGGCAGCCTAGATTCAAAGCTATATGCCCTCCACAAGCTGCTTCACCACTCTGTCTCAGTGTCCTCGACTGTAAAATGGGGCTGAGAATAGAGTTATCTCCTAGGATTGCTGTGGGGTTAAGTGAGTGCTTAGGAAAGTGCCTGGCAGGTGGTAGGAGCTCCCAAGATGCTAAGACGTGAGTAGACACCACAGAGGATATACTGTACTTCCTGAGGCCAGCATTTCCTGGGCTTTATTTCCTGTTTCTATATTCTACCTAGAGGCCCCGTGCATGGATTCGTGCACTGGTAGGATCCCTTGGCCTGGCCTGTGCCTTCTCACAATCCAGGGGATGTCGGATTGACAGTTTCAGCCTGATTCCCACAGGTCAGGCCAAGAGACCTTACCAGTGCACTGGGCCTCTAGTATGCACATAAAATCTTGGTTAATATCTTCCCTCCCGTCCCCCTCCCTCCTTCCCTCAGAGATTCATCAGTCTGTTCCATGTTCCCATGCCTGTGCGTTGAGCATCTGCCCCCTGGTGGTCAGTGCGCATCATAGCAAATGGGCGAACAGTCGAACAGTCACGTAGGTTTTTATATACGTAGTTGGCCCCTCTAGGTCCCTTTCACCACTCAGCTCCCTCCCCTCATGCTCTCTCCCACCACTGAACATCCAATTCTCCCCTCCCCATCCCTGCCCCAGTCTGGCAGACCTATACCCTCGACCCTTTCCTACGCCCTGGCTTTCGTCCAAGCTGTTTCCCCAAGTCCTGCCAGGCCTCGACTGAGTCACCTTTTGGTTGCTCAGACCTGACCTCCTCTCCCTTTGTACCCTGACCCCCCTCACCTCCCCACTCCCTCTCATCCCCCAGCGCTGATGAGCTCCAGACTCTGAATCTGTCTCCCTATCTTTGCTTCAAACCAAGGCTCCTTGAGGCCTGCGCCAGGCCCCACCCTCCACAGGCCCGAGTGGACTGATGGCCACACTCTGGGGAAGTCCCTCCTGAGCCCTAGCTCCAGTTCCTCATTCTCATTTGACATTCTCATAGGCTTGCTTTCTGCCGTCGAGGGGCAAGCTTTAGTTCATTCTGAGAAGTGGGGCAGCACCTCAGTGAAGCATGAAGACTTGCTTTGGGTTTGGGTTCCACTGCTTACTGGCTGTGTGACCTTGTGCAAGTGACTTAACCTCTCTGTGCCGCCGTTTCCTCAATGGCAATGCGAACTGCTATGTGAATTAAATGAGTTAACACAGGAGAAACACTGGGAATGCCTCCTGGTCAGCGTGTAGCCAGTGGCAGCTATTGTTAGGAGGAGTCATCCATGCTGCTACTATCCCTGGTGTTATTGTATTCGCTAAGCCCACTTGGCCCCCATGCAGGGAGGCCTGATGAGCTTGGCCTTCAGTGGAGGGATGATTCCAATTCCTTCTACACAAACCCACCCACACCTGGGGGGCCCGGCCTGGAGACATTTTCCCAGGCTACCTGGTTGCCAGATCAGACAGACAGCCCGGGCTTTTCATTACAAACAGTAAGAACTGGTTTCCTTAAAGGGGTAGGGTCCCACATAAAGGGAAAGCAGCCCTACCTGCCATTGGGTACGGATCAACTGGGGGAGGATGAGTGATCCCCATTGGTGTCCAAGCCTCGATTAGTGGACACAGACACAGACTCCAGCTAGAGCCTGCAGATTAAACTCCAGGAAGGACACTCAGCTTCCTGCTGAATGGGCTGCACTCCTTGGGGGCGGGGTGGGGGGGGGCGGAGTAGGACACAGTGCAGTCTGGCCGCAGGGAGCTAGGGGAGAAGCACAGTGAGCTCTTGAGTCTGGAATTTGGCAAGCGGAATTGTCCAAAACACAATTTTCCATTCCCAGGCAAGGGGAGGCTGATGGGGAAAGGGAGCAAAGAGTGTACGGATGCTGAGGGCGGGAGGCAGCTGGCAGGTAGTACCCCCGTGGGGGGCAGGGCCTTTGATCACGGGGGCCCCCTCCCCACTCCCCGCCCCACATCTGGGTCTCATTACTCGGCAACACGCACAGGTGGGAAAACGTTCTGGGATGTTTTTCCAGAGCAGGAGCCGGAGCCAGAGCCGAGGTGCCTGAACCCACAGCCCTTTCACATCAGCACTGGGGCAGGTGAAGGGACAAAGGGGCAGGCCACACACACACACACACACACACAGTCACACACACACTCGCTCACTCTCCACCACTGGGACACAGGAGAGGGTCGCCGAGGCTGCAGGCCTTTCCGACCAGTGGATCTGAGAACATAGTGAAAAGCGAGCACAGACTCACAATTTGAGGATCATCTGAAAAATAGTAGTGACCGAACAAGAGGGGGGAAAGGATTTTGTAGAAATAAATCAACAGAAAGTCCAAACCCACAAGGGCTAATATCACACACTGTACAATCGGTTATTGATTCAAAATTGGTTGTCCTGACACCATCAGAGCTACCACACTGGCCCGGGAACGCAGGACGTGGCAGAAATAGCTGCTCAGAAGAGAACGTCTACAGTCATGGCGGCAGAGGCCAAAAGAAAGCGAGGAATAAAATCTCCATGTAAAATGGACATAGAAAACCACTGATCTTCACGGGAAACTTCTAGCAAATGAAAAGGAGACTAGGGAGAGAGGAAAGGCCTGCTCATTGCTTTGTATGGGGAGTTGGTCAATGGGTTGAGATGGTGGGGTCAAAGTGGTGGACTTAAAACTGGGGGCTCAGCCCTGACTGGTTTGGCTCAGTGGGTAGAGCGTTGGCCTGGGGACTGAAGGGTCCCAGGTTCAATTCCCGTCAAGAACATGTGCTTTGGTTGCGGGCACATCCCCAGTGGTGGGGGGGGGGCGCGTGCAGGAGGCGGCTGATCGATGTTTCTCTCCCATTGATGTTTCTTCTCTCTATCCCTCTCCCTTCCTCTCTGTAAAAAACCAATAAAATATATTAAAAACAAAAAACAAAACTGGGGGTTCAGCCCTGGCCAGCTAGCTCAGTTGCTTAGAGCATCATCCCAATGTGCCAAGGTTTTGGGTTCGATCCCCAGTCAGGGCACATACAACAATCAACCAATGCATGCACAAATAAGTTGAACAATAAATCAATGTTTCTCTCCCCAAGATCAATAAAAAGATTTTTTTAAACTGGGGGCTCAGAATACCCTGAAATCTGCTGGCACTCACACATATACATGTATACATGTGTGGGTCTGCAGCCCTTCTCAGGCTTGTGGTTGTGAGTGTGAGTATGAGTGTGAGTACCTGGCAGGTCAGATGCCCTCCTGTCTGCCCCTCCCAGGAGGGAACAATGGGGCCACTGTGACCCTCACAGGATTCTGGTAGCCTCACAATGTCCCTCTGAGGTCACTACAGGAATAACCTGACCACCCCCCTGCGCCAGAGGCACAAGTCTGCTGAGACCAGCCGTGGGTGATCATCCTCGGTCCTCCTCCTGGCCACCCAGGGAAGGCTTGGGCCAGAGCCCTAGGAGGAAGCTTCTGACGGGAACAGAGCTGGGACACACCTCACCCAACAAGGAGCCACCCAGTAGAGATTTCTAGCCGCCATCCTGGAGGTCCTCACGCCCAGTGCCCTTCACCCACCCCAGGAAGAGATGCAGAAAGACACTTCGACGCCACCCTCCGCCACCACGCCGTTGGGTTCCAACAGCGGCCTGAGTGCGGGCCAGCAGGCCAGTGTGTCCGGAGTCCCTAGCAAGAGCGAGACGGGGCACCACGCCTGCCCCCAAACCCACAGGAAGCCCAGCATATCCAAGGTGATCCTGGAGGTCATGGCGGACAAGGGGGCGCGCAAGCGGGTGTCCCTGGCCATGCTGAAGAAGGCGCTCATCACCAAGGGCTACAACATGACCCGCAACGACGGGCGTTTCAAGAAAGTGCTCAAGGGGCTGGTGGACAAGGGCATGCTCCGGCAGGTGACCAGCAAGGGGGCCTCGGGCTCCTTCCGCATGGGCAAGAAGCACACCTCCAGCTTCAAGCTCGAGGCCAAGAGGCGGGGGCAGCAGGGGCAGCACCGACAGCCGGGGAAGCCACGGTCCGGGCGTAGGTTTCTACTGAGTTCCAAGCAGGGACCCAAGCAGCTAATCAAGGGGGCTCGCAGGGTGGCCAAATGCCCCCGCACTTAAGGAGGCAGGCCCAGCGAGCAAACGGGCCAGGCCCACAACAGGCTGAGAGTGGGAATAAAAGGAGCCTTATTTAACGCCTGCCTCCTGGAATTTCTGGGGTTCAAGGGAGTGGGCTGGGGCCTGGAGGAGGGGTTAAGGCCAGGAGTGGAGGAAACCTGGGCAAAATAAGGGGGAGGTGGATTTGGGAAGGGCTGGGGGAACTGGAAGCATCCGTGAACATTAGTTAGTGCAACCACAGCAGAGCGACTGAGGCCAGAATGGGTCACAGTAATTGTGTGGCAGAATCCAGGCCCAACTGAAGACACTGAAGCCCAAGTGTCTGACTCACAGCAAAGTGAGTGTGGGTGTGGGTGTGGGTGTGGGTATAGTGGGGTGTGGGTGTGAGTGTGGGTGTGAGTGTGGGTGTGTGATTAGAGGTATGGGTGTGAGTGTGGTGTGGATATGGATGTGGGTGTGGGTATAGTGGGGTGTGGGTGTGGGTGTGACTGTGGGTGTGAGTGTGGGTGTGAGTGTGAGTATGGGTATGGGTGTGAATGTGAATGTGCGTGTGTGTGAGTGTGGTGTGAGTGGTGTGAATGTGGGTGTGAGTGTGATGTGACTGTGAGTGTGGGTGTGGGTGTGGGTGTGAGTGTAGTGTGGATATGGATGTGGGTGTGGGTATAGTGGGGTATGGGTGTGGGTGTAAGTGTGGGTGTGAGTGTGTGTGTGTGAGTGTGAGTGTGGGTGTGGGTGTGAGTGTGAGTATGGGTGTGAGTGTGGGTGTGGGTGTGGGTGTGGGTATGAGTGTGAGTGTGAGTGTGAGTGAGTGTGCTGAAGGTCTCTCCGCTGTTTCTCCAGGTCCCCTTCCCTGTCCCATCGCACATTAGACTTCCACGGAGACCAAAACAATCAAAGGCGAGCCCAGGGCTGGTCTTCAGAGGCCAAGGGTGGCCCCCTCATCTCAGAATGATCTGGTTTGTCTGTGCTGCTCATGTACGTGGAAGGGTTCAGCTTGACAGGGTAGGGGGCTCCCACCCAGCCCCCGCCTTCCCTTACTCACTCAGAGGTGGCCAGGTCTCTCTTCAGCCTGTGGAAAAGCGGGGGAAGGGTTAACTGTGACCCACAACTCCCTCCCGGTGCCAGGCAGGACCTAGAAAGGGGCCCCCTCTCCCTCCCTGGCTGAGTACCTCCCTCCCTGAGGGGTCTGGGTCCCCACAGAGCACAGGTGCCACAAGGAGTCCCACAACCCGCCGCCTGCCCCACACTCACCGTCCCTCCCTCCGGCAGCACATGACGTAGGCCAGCAGCAGGGTGAGCAGCAGGGCCACCAGCAGGGGCACCAGGAGGGTGACCAGTGCATCGGTCAGGAAGTCTCGGGCCGTGGCCTCGGTGGGTGGGCAGAAGAAGAGGTCACGTTCCAGGATCCCATCGCCTGGGGTGGGCACCTCGTCTGCGGGCTCTGGCACTGACTTATCCACCTGTTCAGAGAGCCCAGCACTGACCCAGGAGCAGCTGGATGGACTCAGAGACTCCCCCGGGGAGCAGGGCAGTGATCCCGGGGCACCACTATCTACTGCCCCATCCAACCACAGGAAGGGGTAGCTCTGGCGACCCAGCAGGACAAGCACTGGACTAGGAGCCAGGAGAGAAATTCACAGAGAGGCAGGGCTGCACAATGGTTAGAGAGCAGCTCCGTGTCCGACTGCCTGGTTTGCATCCTGACTCAGACAAGTGCTTGGCTGGGATGACTTCCCTGTTGGGGTGTCAGCTCCCCAACCTGTACAGTGGGATTGCTAGCAGTGGTACCTGTCTCCTGGGGTGGCGGTAAGAACAACTGGTTGCATGCAGTGTCCGGCACATAGCAAGGGCTCAGGAGTGTTGCTGATCACCTGTTGATCAGTTCACAGGGACAGAGTAGGCTAGGGACCTGAGACACCTCAACACCCAGAGGACAGTGCTGAGTGAGAACCACCTGCTCCTCACCGCAGGCAGATTTGCTGGGGGGACACCTTAGAAGGAAGCAGACAGCTGTCACACCCAGGCCCTTGGTGGGGAGCTGCATTGTGGGAGTTATTTGGGGACTTCAGGAGCCAGAGATCTCTGGGTTATGGACTCTGTCGCCCTCTTTTGGTAGAAAGTGGAACTGTATGTGTGAGTGTGTGAGTGTGTGTGTGTGTAAGAGGAAAGGCAGGGGCAGATAATCAGAGAAAAAATGGAATAGAGAGACTGGAATGGGCAGGGCCAGGGAGAAGACTGCTGTGGGGGCCATGCCCGCTCCCCACCCGAGAGCCAGGGTCCTTCCTCACCAGGGACACGTTGCACCAGTCAACTCGGAAGTGAGGTGCCAAGGTGTCGTAGCAGGACAGAAGCGGAGGCTGGCCCTGGGCGCAGCGAGCATGGCTGTCGGGCGATGCCACCATCTTCAGGCAGGTGGAGAAGGGTGAGGTGGAGCCCACCTTGATGTACACCCTGGACCCAGACAGAAGCCACCGTCAGCGAATTGGGAGGGTGGCACTGGGCACTGGAGATGTGGGGGTTACAAGGCCACCCTGAAAGCCGGGGTTATGGTGAGAGACCACAGAGTGGCCCAGGCTTCCGGGGGCCTTATCCCTCCACGAATGTCCCTTAAAAGGATGGGCCTTTTACATCCTCATGGGCACAGGAAGCTGGAGTTCAGGATAACCAGGGTTTGGGGGCAGGAGGAGCAAGAGGGAGAGGAGGGTGCGGCCAGAGGGAAGTGGACAGTGGAGTGGAGTGGGAGGTGTAGATGGGCCTGGTGAGGCAGTTACAAAGTTTCCTCGTAAACATCTTCGCCGCAGGCCCTTTGGCTGTTGGGCCATCTGGTTTACTATAGCAGACTCAATGCATTTTGTCGGTTTGGTTTCATTTCTCCATTGACAAAGTTCTCCCAGGACTCCCATTTTTATACAAATCTGAATCCTTAAGCAGACGCGTTGGTCTGAAAACAGTGGATGACAACAGCTACCAGTACAGCCAGACTGCCAAGATATGCGTAAAGCCAGGTGTCACGCTCTGCCGGGAAAGGGTCACACCTCAGTTTGCAAATCCTTTGGTGGATAGAATCCTCCTTCCCACCTGTCAAAACCAGCAGTTTCCCACGACACACAAACAGAAGGGGCAGCCTCTGACTCACGAGTCCTCAAGGGCATTAACGTTAATGATCAATTCTTTAGCTGGAAACTGACACAGCTCTTAATTAAGGAAGAAGTTTTAATGAATAGAAAAATGCGATGCTGAATAAGATTAGTCATTAAGCAAAAAAAGTCATTATCCTACAAAGACTCCAAAAACAATGTCATCTTCCTTTTTCATGATAAAGTCTTTTATTTGTTATAAATGTTCATGTTCATTTATGTCAGTGGCTCTCAACCTGTGGGTCGCGACCCCTTTGGCGGTCGAATGACCCTTTCACACAGGGGTCGCCTAAGACCACCCTGCATACCAGATATTTACATGATGATTCATAACAGCAGCAACATGACGGGTATGAAGTCGCCACAAAAATAATTCTATGGTTGGGTCACAACATGAGGAACTGTATTTAAAGGGCCAGAAGGTTGAGAACCACTGCTTTATGTCCTTTTTAATATCCCTCTTTTATTTTCATTCTCTTATCTTGATGGTGAAATTGCCTCATGGATAGTGAGGCAGGAAAAATGCTTGTGGCCAGATGAGTCTGGCTAAGATGTTTATGGGGAAACGACACGGAACTGTGCTGAGGGGGTGGGTGCAAAGGTGGGTAAAGCCCTGCCTGGAGATCAGGGAGACGCATGTTCTATGCCTACCACCCAGGCGGGAGGACGCCCTAGGGGTCACATGCCTACCCTTCCTTGCGGCCCTCGATAGGAAGGGGGACACGGCCCCCACGGTCCAAGGCGGAGGTGATGTTGAGCAGCTGGAGCTCTGCTGGCTCCCAGAGGCCCCCCAAGGCTGTGAGGAAGCGGCTGGCAGGGGTTGAGGGCAGCACTTCCTCCACGTCATGGCTGCGCACCAGGAACTCAGCCTGGTATGGCAGCAGGGGGCCTGGAAGAGCCGGGTTGGCACCTCAGGCTGCACCCAGCCCTGCACAGATCCTTCCCAAGCTCCTCCCTCCCTCCCTCAGACTCCGTCCTTCTCCCTTCACACCCCAAACACCACAGGCCCCCAACGCCCTTCCTCAACCCCAGAAGCTTCCGAGGATGCCCCGTTCTCCAAGTCTTTCCTTCCACACACCCCCTTCCAGGAGAGATCCCCCAAGACTGGCGTTGGGTGGGGTGGGTGGAGTGGGGCAGGGTAGGCGGTACCTTCTGGGTCCCCAATCAAGAGCTCTAGTCTCTGCTGAGTGGTGTCAAAACTGTCCCGGTTGTAGATCACAACCTGCAGGGGAAGGGGAGAGGCCAGAGCGGTGGGTTAGGGGATAAAAGCGGAGCAGCTGGGGCCTGTCGGGAAAGGACCGTCTACTACCCAGTTAGAGGCATGTAAATGACGTCCACGCACATGACCCGCCCACAGGGCCCTGCTGGTACCTCAATGACCTGGCGGCCGCGGTCTTCTGGGGTGGGGCTCCCGTAGAGGAAGCCAGGATGGCGGGGGCTGCGCTGGGTATAGCGGAGCCACCGAGGCAGGTCTGGGTGTCCCTGGAGGTGGGCATGGTAGGTGACGGGGACAGTGGATGGGACAGCTGGTGGGGGAAGAAAGGGATTGGGCCCATGACAGGAGCCTCTACCAGCCCTGGGCCAGGCACCTCCACCCGCCCCAGGTCCAGGAGGCTCCGCTCACCCACGTGCTCAGAGGGGCGCAGGGGGGGTTCCCGGTCCAAGGTGTGCACGAAGAAGCGGCCCACGGCCGGGTGCAGGGTGGTCTGCTGGGCCTCGGCGCGCCCCAGCCCTGCCAGGAGACCTGTGGGGACCCACAGCCCCCAAACTGGCCTGAGCCTCAGTCAGGGACACGGGATCTGCTCCCCTTCCCCACCACGCCCCTAGTGCCCCCAAGGGACAGGAGAAGCGTGTTTCGACCCATGAGGAGAGCAGGCCTGAGACTGGCTTGAACTCAGGGAGCTCCCACTGTTCCCGGAGGCCCCGGAGGGGGTCACAGTGGACAGAGGCTGAGGCTTGGCTGCGAGGAGTGGAGCGTCTGTGTGGTCAGAGCACTTAGAAGAGATCCCCAAGCTGAACGTCCAGGGGCAGAGGCGGGGGCCTTTGCAGGAGGAGGGGGGAATTCTGGGGCCCTCACCCACCTCCCCTAACACGCAGGGGGTCAGGGCCCTGCTAGCGGCTAATGGGAGCTAAGCAAAGCGGATCCAGCAGGCCCCACACCCTCCCAGGCCCAAATTTAGCCCGAGCCTAGGAAGGAGCCGGCCAGTCAGCCCATTAAAGGGCCCAGGACTCCAGGGACCTGCGCTCTCAGGCCCACCGCAGCCGGCCGAGGACACCCACCCCGCAGGGCCACCAGCACGGAGCCCCAGATCCCTGGATTCCCCCAGCAGCAGCAGCATTCGCACCTCGAGGACGTCTGCCTGACCCCTGCCTCACCCCGCGAGCCCTCCCCAAGGAACTCCCTCCCTGAAGAAAGCCCCAACTTGCCAGCAAGGAAAGGAATCCAGACCAGCACTGCTGCCATGGCTGCCCCGGCTTGGCCTGGCCGGCCTGTGAGTGACAGAGACAGAGGCACAGGGGCGGGAGGAGGGGCAGGGGAGGGACAGGGAGGTGGCCCAGAGCAGCGGGAGCCCTCCCCTCCCCTCCCCACGCGGAGCAGTCACTGTCTCCAGGATGGACTCTCTCCTCACATGGCAAGGCTCCTTCAATTTCTGGGGGTTTCCCACTCAGAGCAGAGGGGCATGCTCCCCGGGTGCCCTGAGAAGGAGGTGGGGCTCACGGGTGCCAGGGTTTCAAAATTCTTGGTGTCCGTGTAAACGCGGCATTGAGAAAAAGAGCGTTGCCACTTCACCCTGGCAAACGCCCTGGGCAAGGCTATCGGGGATCTGCACTGCCGACAGCCTGAGGGGGCAGGTGTTGGCCTGTCGAGTAGGGTGCCTGGCGAGCAGGTGACTTAGTCCTTGTCCCTCCCTCTCTCTCCACCTGACTGTCCCACCCATCCCTGGAGAGCCAGCAAATTCCAATTCCAGAGTCAGCATCCAGTCGGGCTGGCAGGCAGGACGGCGTTTGTCCCAGAGACTCTGTGGCACCTCTCTGCCTCCTCAGAGATGGAGGGCAAGAGGGAGGAAGATTCTGCTGGCAAAGCGGGAGGCGGAGGGCTCCGGGGGAGCAGGCAGAGGCGCCAGCGCCTGGCCAGCTGCCCAGGCCTCAGCCCCGCAGCCGCACATGTGACTCCCTCCTTCTCCCTGCTGCCTCCCCTGCTATTTTTGGAGCCACCCACTCACACCCTCAGCTGTCTTAAGGTGGCAGTGCCCGAACCCAGGGCCACCAGGCCCAGAGAAGCCCGCCTGCCTTACTGACCCTTCTTCCCCTCCCCCAAGCCAGGGGCACCAGGGACTGTGCCTGGGACCAGCTGGAAGTCCCCCGAAAGTCACCTCCCCCCGTCAGAGCTGTCTGGATTGCAACCTGCTGTTGTAACACACAGCTCCTTCTCTTCCTTGGGGCCTGCAGATAGGGAGAAGGATCACAGCTTCTGTAAACATATTTTAGAACATTTTAAATAAAATGAATATACAGGCTAGCCACATGAGCCCCATACATCCATCACTCAGCTTCCACAATCATCCACCCGGCCAATCTGATTTCATCTGTACCCTCCCAATTTCCCCCTCCTATTTCATTGCCTCTGTTAGCATATCAGTATGTAACTTTGGAAGAGAGTAATTTTTTTTTTAACATAATCACACGATTAGACCTTAAAGTTAATAATTCCCTAACATCAGATCTGGAGAGTTCAAGTTCACAGTTTCTTATAAATGCCTTCTTCTTCTCCTTTCGTTTTTGCAGTGCACTGGTTTGAGTCGGGTTTCCAATCAGGGCTCAGCCCTCTTTACATCTCTAGGTTCCTGGTCCAGCTCGCTCCCTCTCTCCCTCTTCCCGAGGGGCCCGAGGTATTTGCTGTGCTCATGTCCACCGTTCGGGGCTTGCTGATCGCATCTCTACAGTGTTCTTTCCCATGCTCCTCTGGCCTCTGAACTTCTTGTAAATCATATTTCCTGTGCGTTGTTATTTCTTATAAACTCTAATAGGGTCAAGAGTGCCGATCGGGTGCAGGTTCCATTTTCTTTCTTTTTTTTTTTTTAATACATTTTATTGATTTTTTACAGAGAGGAAGGGAGAGGGATAGAGAGTCAGAAACATCGAGGAGAGAGAAACATCGATCAGCTGCCTCCTGCACACTCCCCACTGGGGATGTGCCTGCAACCAAGGTACACGCCCTTGACCGGAATCGAACCTGGGACCCCTGAGTCCGCAGGCCGACGCTCTATCCACGGAGCCAAACCAGTCAGGGCGGTTCCATTTTCTTTGGCAAGACTGCTTCATAGGTGGCAATGGGGTCTCTTCCACCCTGAGGAACAGCAGCCATTGCTCTCAGACCTCATCCATCGGCTCATGTGTTACTTGTTGTTGTTATTATTAGTTTACAAAAGGGTGATATGCAAAATCACCCTTTCCTTTATTAGCTGGAATAATTCCAAACAGAAAAACTGCCTCTCCCTTACTGTTTGGTTATTGAGTGACATGCAGCTCATACAGGAAAGACAGGCCGGATCCATGACTCTGTTCCTGTATTTGCCAATTTCCAAACAATGAGTTGGTTCTCCAGCACCCTCTAAACTGTGACCCATTAGCTTTCTTAAAGTATTAGTATAATTACGAATGGATGGCTCTAAATGTACTCGATGGCTTCAATCGGTTGAGACTTGTGTCCCATCTGGAGCTCCTGCTTTGGTCCACAGCAGTCAGAGCATCCATCTGGAGCACTGGAGAGTCGGTCTCTGCCTCTCGGCCTCTCTCAGCCTTGTCCCCACAAGGCCATCCCTGCCCTCAGCCAGCTGGGTCTCCGTCCCTGCTGCTTTGCCATCTGCACCTGTCTCCCAACTTTCTGTCAGATCTTGGCCCTTCAGTGTCTCAACTCAATCCCTCTGGTCCTTTGACCCTGTCTCTCCCCATCTCAGTGAATGTTTGCTGAATGAATGAATGAGTGAATGAATGAATGGTCTCCCCAACTCCATCTCATCTCACTCCTGTCTCTATGAACCTGTCTCTTGGTATCTGAGGGCCATATTTTCTTCGTCTGCATCTAAAACGGAGGATGAGTCTTCCTGGCCAGGCAACCGAGAGCAAAGGTCAAGGAGGCAGAGGGTCCAGGTAGTGGGTTCTGGGACCCCAACCTCACCCAGCACATCTCCTGAACCTGGGCTCCACGCCCTCCCTCAGCTCCCAGGCCAGGCGGGCTGTTTCCTGCCTCTCTGCCTTGGCACATGCAGTTCCCTCCACTGGAATGCCCTTCCTCAGCCTTCAAATCCCAGCTCGGCTATTCACTCCCCTGGAGAGCCTTCCCTGAGTCGCTCGGGGCTCCCCCTGCATCTTCACCCACCGCAGGCACAGCTGCTTTCTGGATGATGCTCTCATGGGGCTGTGAGGTCTTGGGGTGCTAGCTGTGCCTTTGTACCCCAGCCCCTGGCACAGACAGGTGCTCAGTAATTCCAGAAAGAAGGGAAGGGAGCAGAGAAGCCCCTCTCCTAGGAGTGGAGAGGATCAGGAACGTGAGCGCCTGGCCCCACCCACTCCCTTCCTGCCGCCTCCACCTGAGCTTGGGCTCCAGCACCATCTGCCTCCTCTGGTTTGGAGCCGGCTCAGGGGTCGTCTCCATACCTGCAGCCTGTCTATTGCCCATTTGGATGCAAGGTACCCTCTTATTTCTCAGCGGAGCGCCTGGCAGGACGTCCCTGCAGTATGTGGAGGAAAGAGCAGAGGGCTCGGATCCTAGAGGCTGCGTACAAGTCCTGGTCACCGTGTCCCAGCTTGTGCCCTGGAGGGACCTGTGGTAACACAGCGACAGTTACAGATGCACAGAGGGCCCTGGAGCCTCCTGGGTTCATAAAAACGGGGACCACACACATCAGCTGCAGAGACCCTCCTGATTCCCACCCCAGCTCCGCTCCATCCCAGCTGAGGGAAGCGCGGAGGCCTGGTTCTGACCAGTGAAATGAGAAGGATGTCCCGGTGGACACCCCGCTGGGCAGCAGGGATGGCTCTTACCTTCTGCAGTAACAAGAATGGGCCAGCAGATGGCGACCGCTTCTGCCGCCTCCCAAGGCTGGGCGGAAACCACACCTGGTTACCCTTCAGAAGGGATAAGGGGAGGAGGCTGAAGGATGCCTTTGGGGCCAGGTGGACATCCTGCTGCCCTAGGAGGACTGTTCCGCCTGCCACTCTGCAAATGGGTCCCCTCTGGTGGCCGCACTGCGCAGGCTGAGCCCTCCAGGAGCTGGACGTCAGCACAGACTCAGTGTTCACAATGTTTCTGAGGGAGGTGGGGGACCGACGGGGGTGGGGGGTATCCACCTGGTGTCTGCACCCCTCTGTCTAAGGGGTCAACCTACTGGCCCCTCCCAGACTGGTTTGAGGACCCTGGGGCTGCAGGCAGAACCTGGGGGACCAGTGACAGGCTGGGGCCCGGGCTCAGCAGGTCCTTGGATGCAGGGGAGCACTGAGGGTGCTGTGCGCGGAAAGGGGACTCCAGAGGATGAGAGATGCTGCCACAGAGGTGGGGTGGCATCAGGGACTTGGCAGGCCGAACTGGGCGAGAGCGAATGCAGGAAGTCAGCCGGTTTGCAGACCCCGAATCAATTTCTTTTCGAGGTAAAACAAAATCAGCTGAGGGAGGAGGCAGGCGGTGGAAGCCACACACAGGAAAAATCATGGTACTTTCTACTCTAAGCCACAGATGGTGAGGGGAGGCTGGGTGTTCTCCCCCAAGGTTCCCAGCCAGGAGGGACGCTGGGACAGAGAGAGCAGCCGCCCAGAGGCCCTGGGGCAGTGCCGGGACCCCTGTCCTCTGGGGCTGCAGGAGGGGTATGGGTGGAAGGGCAAGTCCATCAGAGCAAAAGGCCCTAAAGTGAAGGGCCGCCTACCCAGAGGTCACAGGTGAAGGAGGCACACAGTCTGTGGGCAGCCAGGGTTTTGTTTTTAGCTCTGCCCTTTAACTGCTCTGTGCCCTCAAGGGAGTCCATCACCCTCTCTGTGCTTCAGGAGCCTCACCTGAATACAGTGGGCCACAGCTGTTCCTCCCAGGAGTGTGGGGTGATTGCTTGTGTGCCTGTGTGTGCCCTGAGGGGATTCTGTGCCCTGAGGGGATTCCGCTTCCTAGTCAACACCCCTGCCTCACCACTTCCCTCCCCCAGCCTCCCAGGGACTGCACAGTCCCTTCCAGACCTCTTGCATGGACTCCGGACAGGCCTTTGCTGTCCTGTCTCTTTCTCAATCCCAGCTGCCTCAGTCCCAGCTGCCACCGGCCCAGCTGGAAAGAAAGGGCACACACACACCATTTTCTGGAGAGACTTTGGCAAAGGGACTGTTGACGGGTGGGAGAGCAGGGCCAGGCAGCCAACCAGGGAGGTGGCACCCCAGAAACAGACCAACTGAGGTCTCAACAGGGTGGGGCCAGGAGGTCAGGGGTAAGAGGACACTTGTACAGGGGGCAGGGCCACTCACTCAGCCAGCGGTGGGCATCTGATCAAGGGGGCGGGGCCAGGAGTTCCTCTGCAATTGGGCTTCTGATCGAGAGGGTGGGTCCGTGTGATTGGCCTGAAGTGTTCACGGGAACAGGGGGCGAGGGCCACGTGATCGTGTGGGAGTAGTCACGTGAGGATGGAGGCGGGTCCACATGAAGACTGAAGGGCGGGGGCCAGGAGCCCCCAGAAGCT
>PVJC01021091.1:0-28568 GCA_004026665.1 Murina feae | reverse complement strand
GACTGGCTTATTTCACTTAGCATAATGCTCTCCAGTTCCATCCATGCTGCTGCAAATGGTAAGAATTCCTTCTTTTTTTACAGCAGCATAGTATTCCATTGTGTAGATGTACCACAGTTTTCTAATCCATTCATCTGCTGATGGGCACTTAGGCTGTTTCCAAATCTTAAGTATGGTGAATTGTGCTGCTATGAACATAAGGATGCATATATATAACCTTTCTGGTTGGTGTTTCTGATTTCTTGGGATATATTCCTAGAAGTGGGATCACTGGGTCAAATGGGAGTTCCATTTTTAACTTTTTGAGGAAACTCCGTACTATCTTCCATAGTGGCTGCACCAGTCTGCATTCCCACCAGCAGTGCACCAGGGTTCCTTTTTCTCTGCATCCTCTCCAGCACTTGTCATTTGTTGATTTGTTGATGATAGCCATTCTGACAGGTGTGAGATGGCACCTCATTGTTGTTTTGCTTTGCATCTCTCGGATGATTAGTGACTTTGAGTATGTTTTCATATGTCTCTTGGCTTTCTGAATGTCTTCTTTTGAAAAGTGTCTATTTAGGTCCTTTGCCGATTTTTGATTGGATTGTTTATCCTTCTTTTGTTAAGTTGTATGAGTTCCTATAAATGCTGGAGATTAAACCCTTATCGGTGATAACATTGGCAAATATGTTCTCCCATGCAGTGGGCTTTCTTGTTGTTTTGTTGATAGTTTCTTTTGCTGTGAAAAAGCTTTTTATTTTGATGTAGTCTCATTTGTTTATTTTCTCTTTAGTTTTCAATGCCCTAGGAGCTATATCAGTGAAGAAATTGCTTCAGCATATGTCTGAAAATTTGTTGCCTTTAAATTTCTCTAGTATTTTTATGGCTTCTCGTTTTATATTTAAGTCCTTTATTCATTTTGATTTTTTTTTGTGTGTGTATGGTGTAAGTTAGTGGTCTAGTTTCATTTTTTTTGCATGTATCTGTCCAATTTTCCCAACACCATTTATTGAAGAGACTGTCTTGATTCCATTGTATGTTCTTGCCTCCTTTGTCAAATATTAATTGAGCATATTGGTTCGGGTTGATTTCTGATTTCTCTATTCTATTCCATTGATCTATATGTCTGTTTTTGTGCCATAAAATACATTTTTTGGGTGTAGCACAATTTCACAACTGGTACTACTGGGTCAAAGGTTATAAATGCTTCATGATTACATGTAAATTGATTTTAAAATAATTGCATCAATGTAATTAGAATGTGTATTCCTTGACCAATTAATAGAAAAATATTCTACTTTGTGTGATTAAGTACTTGGGAGGCTGAATATTGTCCCTTGTGTATATTTACCAATAGCATGAGCCATCATTCATCCACTCAGTCATTCCATCATTGTACAAATATTTTTTTGAGCACTTACAATGTGCCAGGCATGGATTTTGTTTCTGAGCACACTGCAGTGGAGAAAACAAAAATCCCTGCTCTAATAAGTTTTGTATTTTAGAGTAAAGAAGATAATAAACATAATAAGAAATTAAATTGTGCAATATGTTGAATGTTACAGCTATTATCTGTATAATAAAAGCCTAAGTGATCTTTATGGCAGAACGACCAGAACAGCTGGTCACTGTGATGCGCACTGACCATCAGGGGGCAGATGCTCAATGCAGGAGCTGCACCTTGATGGCCAATGTGCTCCCACAGGGGGAGCGCTGCTCAACCAGAAGCCCAGCTCATGGCTGGTGAGGGCAGTTGCCGTGGCAGAAGCCTTTCCCACGTCATGGCTTAGGCCCTCTCCCTGCAGGGATCCCAGGCTGTGAGAGGGCACAGGCTGGGCTGAGGGACCTCTCCTCTCCAGTGCACAAAGTTTGTGCACTGGGCCTCTAGTAAATAAAATAAAACAGGACAAGGAGAATGAGGAGTTTGCTTGGAGGATGCTGTATTTGTAAATAGGAGTGTCAATGAGAAACAAGTACTTGAACAGACTTGAATGAGTTGGGGCAGGTCCCTGTGGATCTGAGGAAGGGGGTGCTCTCCAGTCAAAAACACTAGATTGGCCAAGCCCTAATGGGCACAAGTCTGACCTGCTGGAGGAGAAGCAGGGAGGTCAGTTCAGCCAGAGGGAAGTGAGATCTTTGAGTTTTGCTCTGATAATGTTTGTTTAGTAGGAGCAGAACAAAGAGAGACAAATATAATTAAACTCAACAAAGAAAATGTTTTAAGGAAGAGGTTTTCCCACCTATGCCAAAGTTAGCCAACGCATCCAGATAGGAGACCATGGAAGCAAGACACCCACATTCAATAAAAACAAGGGCAGTCAGGCTCCACTGGCCAGAGCTCAGTCACATGGCCACACCCAGCTAAAGTGAGGCCCTACATGGAGTTTGGCTTGAGCCCAGAAAGAGGAGGATACTAATTGTTTATGAAAAGCTTGCAGACCAACTGTTCAGTCTATAATCAACTGCATCACTATTACCTGGGATTATTGGGAAAGGATTCTAGGTCCTTCCCCGAAATACAAGATCAAAGCATCAAGGGCTGGGTCCCCCGATTATATTTTCTGGGTGACCGTGTTGAGCATCAAAATCTGGAAACCACTTACTGAGTAATACGTCTTTTGGAAATAAAAAACATATTAAAACATTTCTTTAAAAAAAATTCTTAAAATAATTTAAATTAGCTCTGGCTATAACACAGAAAAGCCACCAGGTGGCAGAAGAACTCCATTCTTCTAAGCCTTTTTTTTTTGGTTTGCTTCCTTAGCTTACTTTTACTTCCCTGTTCCTCCATCCAGTTATCCTTGTTTTTTTTTCCTGATTTGTTGGTTTGAAATACAAAAAGGTTAAGTTCCCTAAAAGGGTTGATGCTAATAGTCTACCTAGATTGCAATATTTAAAAAAAAGTATGTAGAAATAATACCTATTGTATCATGTTAGTGGACTATTCAGAATCAGTCATTAAAGACAACCTTTTTTTGTTTTATGTTGAAGTAAAATGTCTTAACTGACTAAGACTAAATAGTAGGAAGTCAAACAAGTAACTATAAGATGCTTTTAAGTGTTTAGTAAATAGGCTTTGAGGCACAGATTTTATAGACAGTGTGTGTGTGTGTGTGTGTGTGTGTATATGTATATTATGAACTAAATTTATTCTTAAGGAAAAAATTTTTGTTTTCATAATGTTACAAACTCTAGTCATAATTTTATACACTGGATTCCAATGAGAACTGCATTCTGGGCTTTGAAGAAACCAAGGCTACTGGATTGAAACAGTATATGAATCCAAGTCCCATTGACCTTGGTGAAATTTCTTAGCGCCTCTCAGCTTCTGCTATAAAACAGGTTAGTAATGCCTATTCCCTACGGTTACTATGAAGAGTCAATGGTCACAGGCAGGTGCTTCATAAATACAGAATTAGGAAAATACAGCAAATGAAAAATTCCTCCCTTTATTCCAAATTTTTCTCAGTGGTAATTGCTACTTATGTTTTAATGTAAGACCGAAGGCTGAAACACACAGGAACCTGGCAGAATCATAATCCAGTTCAGATGTTCAAAAACAGCATGCTGTGAAAAGCTTTGAGAGGAAAACCTGTGTTCTGTAATCTGAAACTTCTCTCCACTCCCTGTTAGGAAACATATTCTTTACTTGCTGTAATTATGCATTTGTTACATAAACTATATAAAGATTTAGGCTATATCATGTCATTTAATATGACAGGGGCAGAAATAGAATATAGGGGACCAGCTATAATTGTAAAAAATATTAATCATGCTCTATGAACCGTGATCTGATTAAAGACGGCACGTTCTAACCTGGCTGGGAGTTGCACGTGGGAGCCGGGAGCTCCCCATCAGGGAGCTAGCTGCCTATTATCATGGAAAGATTAACACCTTGTTGCAGAAACCAGAGCCACCAGCCCTTTGAAGACCCCCAGCCTTTGTGTACCCACAGGTCTCTGCAAACCTCCAGCCTGCATTACCTTAAACTGCCCATTTGGCATACCTTTTGCCTACTTGCCCATGTAATCTTTGTCCTTCTACCCAATTTAAGCAGCTGGCTTATGGCGGGGGCAGAGCAAATTTTTTTTGGATGGCCTGCTGCTCTCCCATACTGTAGACAGTTATTCCACTTAATTGGCTCAAGGAGTGACAGGCAGCACGGACCCAGTGATTGTCAGGTTATAAATACTTTGTAGGAAAAGGAGACTAAATATGTGTTTTACCAGTAGGCAAGGATCTTCCTCTTCATCCTTGCATGTAATTCACTACAGAGCTGACACAGCTGTGGAACAGGCTAGGTGTCACCATATTACTCCCCAGAGAACAAAACAACTAACTCCGAGACTGTACTTTCCACTTGAGTCCGTGGAAGAGAAGATTTGACTTTGGGTGGTGGGCACATGGTACAGTATACAGAGCTTGTAACGTAGAAACCTACACCTGGAACCTGTATGTTCATGTTGACCAATGTCACCCTCATCAATTTAATACATAAACATTTTTTAAAACATACCTAGATTTTTTATTTCTATGCTATGAGAGAATGAGTTTCCATATACGTAGGAGGCATAAACTCATGTGCTCTACACCAGGCTACCGGCAAAGATGCTTGCCAACCCAACATGCAAGCAGTGAAAGGGCTTCGGACACATTTTTCCTTTGGCTGCAAGGAAGAAAGATTGCAGCACAGGTTAAAGAAAAGGTCTGAAAAAGATGGGGCACTGGGGGAAAAGCAGAGGAGGTTGTGTCACGGATGAAAAGGCTATCTGTACAAAATCCATGCTAGTAATATTTAGATCCACATCAGTTAATGATAATTATATTTTGTAATAAATGTATTTAATTCTAAGGATTGAAAACCTTAAGCAGACTTAAAATGTGTAGTTAATTTTGTTGCAACAGCCCCATGCCTTGGTAGTTATAGGTTTGTTAAGACCATCTGATAAATTTGAGGAGCACAGGGAAACACTTTCAGAAGGTGAATGGGAGCAGGTGAGGCCCTAGATTTCTTTGGCTAACACGTTCTTCCTACATGTCAACTGTTTCCTGGAGTAGCTGGCTTCTGTTACTTATCATACAAGTGGGAATTACCTTAGCAGCTTGTTCAGAGTATGTCTACAACATTTATGCCCTCCTTGACCTAGCCAAAGTCCACACGCTTGCTGTCCAACCACAGCCTTGGCAGTGTGGATGAAAAGCAGAATCGCTGGTGTTGGGTCCAACATTTGCCATGGATGAGATGCCAGGACCCGCATGCTTCACCTTCAAATTTCTCCCCATTGATGGACTTGCTGCCTGTGCCAATATGGCCCGTGAGGTCACCACCCTGGCACATAAATTCCGGAATAATTCTGTGAAAGCAGGAACCTTTATAACCAAATCATTTCTCCCCAGTTCTCAGAGCACAGAAGTTTTCTGTTGTCATTGGATCTTCGTCAGCAAACAGCTCAAAGGAGACCCGGCTCAAGGGCTCACAGTCAAAGGCGATGCTGCAGAACATGGTGGGGTTGACCATGGCTCTGTGTGTGTGTGTGTGTGTGTGTGTGTGTGTGTGTGTGTGTGTGTGTGTGTGATTGTCCAGGGATATTGACATCTGCAAGGCCTAGAATTGGCTCTTTCTAATCATTACTCTCGGCAACTCACCTGGGGCGTAGATTTTTCCTCACAATCTTCAGCTCTTCCAGGAAAGAAAGTCTGTTTCTTGTGCAGGTAATCCATCAGTGTGGGACACAGTGAGGGTTCCACTGAATGAAATTACCCTGTCTCTTGCCAGCCTTGGATCCTTGTGTCAGAGAGCCAGCAGGAAAAGACAGCAGTCACCATACTGGTGGGGAATTTAAGTCTGATCACAATGAGGAGGACTGGGGCTAAGTAATGAAAGCAGGGAAGAAAGAGTAGTTTGGATTGGGAATTCACTGAGCTGTCTCTTTGTATTCTCATATTCAATAACAATTATGAATGGCCTATTGAGCAATCTTGACTCAATCAATCTGAACGTTGGCTCAGGTTTCTAAAGAATGAAGTCTAGGTTGTGCAACCAGAAAAGCAACCTAGAGGTGCCAAAATGCTGCCCACAGCAGAGAGATATTGAAATCCCATGATGAAGGAGATGGATGGTGGGTATCAGTTTCTACATCAGGCTGACTACTGCAACAGGCATTGGTCCATGAAGCCACCGTGTCAGATCCTGGAAGACCCTGCGGCTGCTCATAGCTTGAAGGGAATTCGAGCATTTTGAACTTAAAAGGGAAGCCATACCAGGAACTATGTAATGACAGAGGAGGACTGTTTTGGACACAGAACTATCTTTTATTGCATTTATATCTGTGGCCACCAGTTTTATGCAGAACTTGACTAGCTCTGCACAGATGCCACCTGACAGAGTTTCCAACTTGTGCCTTCACTGCATTCCTCTAACTTCCTACCCAGGGCTTTCCTGGCGCCTTCATTATCCCAGAGAACATGCTAGCTCTCACAAATGTTCAACGTGGTCTTGGGGGCGATAAGTACCCTAGAAGATGCTCTTGCCCAACCGGGGATGAAAGCCAATTGATAAATGCATTCTGATTTCTTTCCCCAGGCAGAGGGTTCTGAGACTTATTTTATAGAAGTCTCCAGGGGGTCCCGGGAGGTCAAGCCCCAAGCACCTACTTGATAACGGATCCTTTCATTGAATTTCCCTCCTCCTGTGTTTTACTTCCATCCCCTTTCTCTCTGCTCCTAGGAAAATCACCAAATAAAGTACTGTATCCAAGATGCTGTCTGCAGATTTCCTTTCAGGGTGACACATGCTAAGGTATAGCTAAGATATCCTATGAGATAGGTTTGATGAGGAAAATCTCCACTACTGGGGATGGGAGGCAGAGGGAATATTCATCATGGTGGGATTAATTTAATTAACCAAGATATTGAAATTAAAATGCTGTTCTCAGGACCTAGGCAAATTGACTTTCAATATCCCACCCCCCCATACTCCCATCATACATTTGGTTTCCTTCATTTTGAGATTTCGTCATCAGTAGTTGGCTCAGTGATGTACTAGTTGAATAGAATTGAATGTAATAATGTTGAAGATTAGAGGTGTGGTGTGTATTTTGAAGGTGTTTATTGGGGTCCTAACAATGAGTGAATAAGACTCTGCCATCTAGAACTTTCCCTACGGGATGCCTGAGGAGGGGAATGGCAAACTTGAGGATTAATAGCCAAAGGAGTAGAGTAGCATTTTATAAATAGTGAAGTGTCAATGTATTAGTCTTTCGCAGGACAAGCTTATTAGTTAAACCAAAGGAAGGATTTCTTTTTTACTCTGAATCCAATACTATTCAATTGCATGACTAGAATGACAGAAGAGGAGAAAGATAACATTCTGGAGAGCCAGGCCTTGCCTGGATCTGCTTATTACACAAATCCATTAAGGGGGAGGAAAATGAGAGAGTCTCCCAGATGCTGTTTAAGGACACTTTAATATTTAAAGAAGTTAGTACAATGTGTCCATAAACATCTCCATTTCCAAGGACTAGCTACTCCTCTCATGTGGAGGAATTAATAAGGGGTGGGTTGAGGATCAGGAGTGGATGGAAAGAGAGACCAGAAGTGAGAAGAACTAAGACTCAATCCTCTATCTGGGCACAGGTGGTATGTGAGAACAGGAGCAGATGTTCCCCTGGACCCAGGTTTTAGCATTGGGAACGTTTTACCTTGATCTCCTGCTGAAGTTCAATGTCCCTGAAGTGTTTAGCAATTCCCTGAGCTCAGAAAATATATTTAAGACATTTAATTAAATGCTCAATAAAGGAGTCTCAGCTGAGGGCAGAGAAGTCTGCCAATTATTTATATGGAGACCTTGCTAGACCACAATAAAATAAGGTAAACGAGACCCTCTGAGATTTATTTGAGAATGCAGAGCAGGGAGTCCCTCACCTGAACACATTCCTACATTAGTCTCAGAACTGCAGTTTACATGAACTATAAGATAACATCAAACCTATTTTACCTATTCACCTACTGATGGACATGTAATTTGCTTTCATACATTGGCTATTATAAATAACTAGGGGCCCGGTCCACAAAATTTGTGCACTCGGGAGATCCCTCGGCCCGGCCTGTGCCCTCTCGCAGTCTGGGAACCCTATGGGGATGTCCACCTGCTGGCGTGCCTGGTCAGCCTGGATGAGGTGCTGATGGTTGTTTGCAGGCTGGCCAAGCCCTCCAGTGGGATCCCTCACCCCATTGGGGTGTGGCCAGCGTGGGTGCGAGCCTGAGGGCTGTTTTCAGGCTTTCAGGCTGCCCACAGCGCCCATGGACTCAACGTCCCAGCAAGGCTGGCTGGAAGCAGGTTTCTGGGGTTTATTTATCTTCCATAATTGATACATCCTTTAAGCCAAGGCCTAGGCAGGTAACGAAGCCTTCTGTTGTCTTCAGCTCCGTGGCTTCTATAATTGAAAGAATCTTGCCTTAGTAGACTCTAGGTAGACAGTTTCCTACATTGCTGGTGCAATGGATGCCTGCTGTTTGCTTCAGCTCCGAGGCTTCTATAATTGCAACTATGTTGCAACAATGTTGCCTGGAGCTGGGAGAAGCCCAGCTGGCAGACAGTTTACTCCTGGTGCAATGGAAGCCTGCTGTTTACTCCAGCTCCATGACTGCTGGCCTCCATCTTGGCTGGGTTAATTTGCATACAGCAGCTCTGATTGACTGGTGGGCATGGCTTAGGTGTCCTGTAGAAACAGTCAATTTTAATATTACTCTTTTATTAGATTAGATGCTGCAATGAACACGGGTGCATATACAATGAAATATGACTCAGCCATAAAAAAGAATGAGATATTACTATTTACAACAACATGGATGGACCTAGAGGGTATTATACTAAGTGAAATAAGTCAGACAGAGAAAGAAAAATACCATATGATTTCATTTATATGTGGAATCAAAAAAGCAATAAACAGACAATGTAATAAGAACAAACCCAGAGATACAGAGAACAAGTTGATGGTCACCAGATAGAAGGGGCTTGAGGAGACAGGTATAAAGGTTAAAGGGATATAAAGTACAGCACAGGGAATACAGTCAATAATATTGTAATAATGTGTGGTGTCAAGTGGGTAGTAGACTTACCATGGTGATCACTTCGTAAGGTACATAAATATCTAATCACTATGTTGTGCACCTGCAATTAATATAATATGTCAATTGTAATTGAAAATAAAATAATCTATGTTAGCCTTTGTGGGGTAGGGGGAGGGAAAAGGTTATGTTTGTGGGCATTTTATGGGGAGAATTCTTTGAATTGGAGAGACTTCAAAATTTACTTAGAACAAATGCCATTATGCACTATGTAAAATCTCAATTGTGTGCAGCAACTCTTCTGTGAAAATGATGGCTGCAAAGGAATCAAGTTAAGAACGTTCAAGTCCAACCAAGAGAGGTAAATAATGTTCAGCTCGGCCCCTAGACCCACAAAACTGTTGGCCTCAGCAGCTGTCAGATGTCTGTGGCTAAACTCAAGCAAGCAGGCAATGGTGACCATCTGAAAAAGGGAAGCTCCTGTGGTTAGGGACTGACAATAAATTAATAATGTTACACTCACAGAATGCCTTTGAGCAGAACATGATGAGAGGGGTTTGTTTGAATCATATTATTAAAATTGACTCTAGAAAAAAATGCATTTCCCTTGGATGTCTCCCTGTCTCTCCTTTTAAGGATGCTGCTAACCCTCAAGCCAGTTATGAATATGCAGACATATTCTCGTATGGGAAGGAACCTGGGATTTGGAGTTAGAAAAATGCTAGGGTGTGAACGTTTGTGTCACCCCTCAAATTCATGTGTTGAAATCCTAATGTCTAATATAGTGGGATTAGAAGTTGGGGCCTTTGGGAAGAGCTCTGGTTATGAGTGGAGCCCTCAGCAATGAGATGAATGCCCTCATGAAAGGGTCTGGGGAAGCTAGCTCGTCCTTTCACCCCTCGAGGAAACGGCAAGGAGGTGCCAGCCATGCCCCAAAGACAAAGCCTTCGCCAGAAAGCAGCCTCACTGGCGCCTTTATCTTCGATTTCTCAGCCTTCAGCACTATGGAAAATTTCTATTGTTTATAAGCTACAGATCTGTGGGATCTTGTTATAGCTGCCCAAATGGACTAAGACAAATAAGTGATCTGTAGTCGGCCAACTTGTGACTTTGGGCAATTTACATAATCCTGTTGTGTTTCCATTTCCTCGTCTTTATTATTTTTTAAAAATGTATTTTTTTATTGATTTCAAAGAGGAAGGGAAAGGGAGAGACAAATAGAAACATCAATGATGAGAGAGAATCATCAGATCAGCTGTCTCCTGCACACTCCCTACTGGGGATCCAGCCTCTAACTCGGGCATGGACCCCAACTGGGAATCGAACCATGACTTCCTGGTTCATAGGTTCATGCTCAACCACTGAGCTACATTGGCTGGGCCATTTCCTTGTCCTTAGACTAAGGATTATAATACTACCTGTGCCATTGTATAGAATATCAAATGACATGTGTGAAGTTATCTATAATAACAAAAGCATAATATGCTAATTAGACCAGAAGTCTTTCCAGACGAAGCCAGGGCTGCAAGGGCCGAAGCAGAGGCAGCCACCATGGCAGTGGGGGGCTGAGCCCCTTGCATGAATTTCATGCATCAGGCTTCTAGTTTATAAATAAAAAAGTGTTCTCCACTTCCAAGTCACACCTTTTCTTCTTCTCCCTGGGGAAAGTGTGAGGATCCGCACAGCATGACACGGATGTCACAGATTGGAACATTAACCTTTGTCGTGCCCATCCTTTGGCCTGCATTATTTTTCTTTGTCCCATGTGGAGGGTGCAGTGTCATCCAGCTGTGCATGGTTCTACACCTCCAGGCCAGCTCACAGAAAAGGAACTTAATGCATGTTGCAACACGTGCCTCACAATAAATGGGCTGTGCGAAGGGAATCCAGTCCTGCTTCCCTCCCTGAGATCCAGATGAGACAGCTGTGCCTATAAATGAAGCCATTTGAAGAGTTAATATGGAAGTCAGCCTCCTGTAGTTGTGAATTTCCGTGGAACTACTCACAGACCATGCATGCTCCAGAAATTAATAAAAGCACCAAAGAAGACCGGAAGGGTTTACAAAAATGAAAACCAAATGAGTGGGTTTGTTTCCTTGTGAGGTTCAATGGCACCGAATCCAAAGACAGCTTAGGCTCCGCTGGTCTGTGGTTTAAAGGGTATTTTGAGTGATTTACACCAAGGCTATGTAGGAAATGAAAGCGAAGCAGGATAAAAATAAAGAATGATGGCTCTGCATTCCTCGTGGGGAAAAACACATTGGAAAAAGGAAATAAATTGGTAATTAAAAAGAAAGAATTCCTTATGGTTATCACCGGCTTGAAAGCTAACATTTCCAGTTTGTCAACATTCATTTGACTTCAGAAGAGCTTCTCATCTATCCAAATGTTTGTTCGTTCATTCATTCATTCATTCATTCATTCATTCATTCATAACAATTGCAGAGTTTCTTCTATGTACCAGATAACAGGCTCATAGCTTGCATATGCTCCTCATTTAATTCTCATAACAATCATTCTCTACAGATGTTATTGTTAGTCCAAATTTTTAGTCAAAACAACTGAGATGCTGAGCTATTATTAAAGTGTTGATATGATAAATTCAACCAGAAATGGAACTGGAATTTGAATCCAGTCTTTTTCCCAATATATTTTCTACCTCAATAATTGTCTTATGTGCTCAAATGGTATGTGAATTAATTTTTTTGAATTAAAAAAATGTAAAGTTTTTAGCAATTGCTAATGGCCTCTGACAACTGGAGGCAAAGTAATTTGGCACAATAGCAGGGTGAGAGAGGGTGGTGACATTCTTTCTGTTTGTACCATTAAGCCATATTTTATTGGATAATATATACACAGGATGGGGCAAAAGTAGATATATAGTTATGAATATGCAAAACACAGTTTATTCTTGTATTATTATTTATTACTTCTTGTATGATTCTTCAAACACACAACTAAAACCCACTTTTGCCCCACCCTGTGTTATTCTGCCAGGTAGAAGATCATTTCTTTGTCTTATTTATTTCATAATTAACATCTCAACCTTGGTTTCTCATCTACAACCTAAATCGGAATCAACTGGCAAGTTTTTTAAAAATGCATATTTATGGGTTCTATTCCTGCCTATTGAATCAGAATTTTTGGTTTGCTCCAGGGAGGCTGCACTTTTCAAATGGATGGTCTATACCTGGTGTGGGAGAGGAAACAGAGCAGGAAGTGCGTCCTCAGCAGAGCTCTGTCCAGAGTAACAGGTAATGTTCTGCTTGGGTTTCCTTTTCCATTTTTAAAAATTGATTTCGAGGGAGAGGAAAGGAGAAGGAGAGAAAGAGAAAAAGATGGATGTGAGAGAGAAGCATGAATCAATCAATTGCCTCTTGCTCTCCTTCTCCTGGGGACAAGTCTGTGACTTAGGCATATGCCTTGACCAGGAATCGAACTGGCAACCTTTTGGTAAGTAGGATGATGCTCAACCAATTGAGCCATACTGGCCAGGGCATGAAGCTAAAGTTTTTAAAAATGTATTTTATTGATATTTTACAGAAAGGAATGGAGAGGGATAAAGAGTTAGAAACATTGATGAGAGAGAAACATTGATCAGTTGCCTCCTGTACACCCACCCTACTGGGGACATGCCCGCAACCAAGATACATGCCCTTGACCGGAATCGAACTGGGGACCCCTTCAGTCCGTAGGCCGATACTCTTCCACTGAGCCAAACCGGTCAGGGCTGAAGCTAAATTTTTAACAAGCAGACCAGCTCATTCCGACACAAGTTTGAGAACCACTATCCTAGATGTTGCTCTGCACAGTCCTACCTACAGGGGTGGGTGGCAGCACAGCTGACTCTCAGAGAGTCTGATTCACCTTATAACTTCTGGTCCACCACTCCTGGGCCCACTACTGAGCCAGGCCATTCTACCTACCTGATTCACCTGTCTGCATCACGTCAAAGCCCACCTGTGCTTTGGAAGCCCATCGCATTGAAGCCTGAATTCCAGATAACTCCTAGTTTACCAAGCCCCTACCTTGAGTTCCACGTCAGCCTCCATGGACACTGGGAATTATGGTGCATTTCCCAGCATAGCTTCAGTCAAAGCTATGGTCTCTGCTGCTTACCTTCAACATCCAGTCCTGTGTTAGGTTCCTGATATGATACCTGAGTTCTTTCCTGGTCAACATAGACCTTTAGTTCTACAGAAGAAATCTCTCATCACCGAGTAAATAAAATACATTTTTTCCCTGGTTGATTTGAGTATTGAAATTAAAGATGTAAAAATATTTATTTCCTCAGTTAATGAGGAATTAGTGCCTTGCAGGAGTCATCATTAAGCATGCTGCACCTGGGAGCCAGCGCCAAAATGCCTCTGCTTATAGAATCCATCAGCTGCTGGAATAAGTGACTGCACCGAGGGGCACCTCATTGTCGGCTCCTTAATTTTATGTCCTAGTTGCATATTGATATCTCCTAATAATAATTGTTTGGATTTCTCTCTGAAACATTTGGGGCGAGTCTAGAGGAAATCATTTGCATTAGCGAATCTATTTCCAGTATTTTGGCAGGGCAAAGCATCTTTTATTCTATGAAATCTAAGCAATCACTTAAAATGAGCATTTCAGAACAACAAAAGGAATAATTTTTTAAAAATATGAGTATGGGGGCACACACCTTTCCAAAGCTTACCTAACCTACTAGGATCTGTTGCCAAGGTACTAAAAATGAGTGTGTTATTCTTTCTTTGCTTTGCTGTCCTCAGCCATGCCTTTTGGGACAACAGAATGTGGGGCCTGTTGGCTAATGTGTTCTAAATCTTTCCTGTGTAAGAACATGGTGCATTCAGTCAAGTAGGTTTGTGATTGAACCCTTGTTCCTTTCATGGAGGGAAATCAGCCACCGTCAGTATAGAAAGTGAGGAGTATATTTTAATATACACAGCGCATTTATAAAAATGGGTGGATATGAGTTAGATGCCACTCTCAATCTTATTCTACCATTCAACCAGAATTTAAAAGTGCATTTTTTTAAAATCAGAAGATCTGTATCTAAAACATCTCCCTCTATAAAATGACAAGACATATGATAAGAAGTGGAGATACTAGAGTCATACCACAGGATTGGGGTTATCCCCAGGCCTATGTCGAATGCAGGCAGAGCAGCAAGCAGGGAACTTGGGGAGCATTGAGGTTGGTCTGGCTGCATGGGGTCTACCCTAACTCTTGCTTACTAGTCAGTCACTAATCAGATGTCATAAATGTGTGCAATGTTTTGCTAAAATAATTTGGTTACGAAAGAATTTAACTACATGGTTTAAAATGCAACAAATTTTCAGAGGATAAGAATATAGTAAAATATACACAACACATGAATTGTACAGAATAGATATGCTGTTTAAGATTTGGAAACTGATTAAGAATTTTGTAGTATTCCATAATTGTGCAGTGGAGGCAGATAGGGCTTATTTTGAAGACATTGACGGAGCAGACAACAGAAGTTGGTGACTCACAGTTCTATCTAGACTCAGGGTTAACTATGGAATGGAAGGCAGCCTTTGAGAGGGAAGACATACATACAGATCCTTACAAAAGGATTGTATATCATCTAAAACCAAGATGTGGCCCTAACCAGTTTGGCTCAGTGGATAAAGCATCAGCCTGAGGACTCAAGAGTCCCAGGTTCGATTCCGGTCAAGGGCAGGTACCTTGGTTGCGGGCACATCCCCTGTGGGGAGTGTGCAGGAGGCAGCTGATCGATGTTTCTCTCTCATCAATGTTTCTGACTCTCTATCCCTCTCTCTTCCTCTCTGTGAAAAATCAATAAAATATATTTAAAAAAATAATAAAACCAAGATGTGAGTGGAAGAAAAAAGAAATGAGTGGTTTCTAAGTGAGCAGCTCTTTAATCAGGGCAGCCTTCCTAAGCATACTCATGATGTAAAAGGCCTGGAAATAAACACCTACTCAGACTCGAGTCTTGACCTCTTACAAGTATTTTTCTTTAAATACATTTTCATTGATTTCAGAGAGGAAGAGAGATAGAAACATCAACGATGAGAGAGAATCATTGATCGACTGCCTCCTGCATGCCCCACACTGGGGATCAAGCCCACATCCTGGCCATATGCCTTGACCATGAATTGAACCATGACCTCCTGGTTCATAGGTTGATGCTCAACTACCGAGCCACAACGGCTGGGCTTGACTTGATTTTGCGAGAGCAGTGACCTCCACGTACATTATCTGCTGACCGTGGCAGTGAGTTGCACAACATCCTCAGTTTCAACTTGGATTCTCCCAGAGAGGAGAGAGGGGCAGGCTGGCTGGTTTCTGTTTTACTGGAATACATATTTGCTTTTGACTTGTAGAGGTTGAATGGCAGGGATTTCGTGTCTAATGGACAATCTCAATTAGCAATTTTAAGAGCAAGAAAAGAATGGTAGAAAGAACTATAATAAGAAAACACATTTCTCAGTTTCACTTTTTGTCAAATTAGTTACTGTGCAGTCATGAAAAATACTGAGAACAGCCTAGAGTAGATGTATCGTGCATTCATATAGTTTACAAAACACACATTTCTTTTGTTTTCTAATACTCAATAAATGGTTCCTAAAAATAAAAGTATACAATGAAATGCAAGGGTGTTTTAGAATAAGGAGCATGTTAAAAGATAATTTTAATTTTTGATGGACATTAATTACATCTTAATTTTCAGTTTTTAAAAACGTTACATGTTTTAAGTTACTAATATAAATCCATCTGAAGTGACCTTAAACCCACATTCCTAATTTATTCTCCTTTTCTTCTCTAAAGGAAATCTTTATCATAAATTCAATGTATGTTCTTCTAGTCTATTTTTCATTGTTTTAAACAAATATAGTATTCATAAGGAGTATAAAATATTATTTTGGTACGATTTAAAAAATTACACAAATTTATGGCATATTTAAATGTATTTTGAATATGGTCTCTCCAAATATTGTATTTTGGGCTGCATCCATGTTAATATAGATCTTTTAATTTTTAAATTGCCCTCAGTAATTCTATCATATGATATGCCACTTTTTATTTCCACTAATAGCCCATTAAAAAATATGTCAATTACATTCATCAAACTAACATTTAGTTAAAATAATTTTCTAAACTAGTACTATGTTCCAGTGTTCTCATAACATTTTTGTGATATCATAACATTTTAATGAAGAGCTTCTACCTCTGCTATATAAAGCAATTGCCCATTTTTAGGTAGTTTAAAAACAGCAAGAAGCATAACTTGAAGTGTGTCCTGAATATATTTCTATTTTATTATGACTCAAATGATTCTTATAGATTGTCAAGTTTTATGTACACCTGCCTTTGTACTTGAAGAGAATGAAGTTGGATTTAGGGAGATGCTGATTTCTAGTAATTGGCTACTTACTAAAGTAGAAAGTAATTTCTACTTTCCTATGATTCTAGACTTCCAGAGCAGTAGACACAAGAGTGTCTTCCAAGAATGACATGGCGAGGAAGCGTAGTATTAACTTTTTTTCTTTTTTTTTTTTTTAAATCCTAAAGTACAAGGTCTTTTGCAAACATGTTGGAGAATGTGGCTTGGTCCTCAGGTCAAAATGAAGGTTTCTGTTATTCTCCCATGAGCTCTTCACACTCACATGTCCCAAATAATTAGAGTTCTAGAGACATTGCATTTCTTTTCTTCATCTAGTACTGAATTTTCACTTATGGAAGCTATTAGAGGTTGGATTTGAAGAGCCATGGCTTAGGAAAATGGCTCAGCAGAGTGCATGCTGGAGTTAGTCCAGATGTGTAGGCAACTACAGGTGAGATTTTTAACTTAACCATATACTTATGGTCAAGTTAAAAAATTTCAGGTATAAATATTTTATGTAATGGACTAGACATTTTATTCCATGATCTAGCTTATCATTGTGCCCTTCTGATCTCCAGATCATAGGTATACATACAACATATTCATAAACTTGATGAATATGTAAAGTGAATCAGAATGCCTAGTATCTTCACAATGCAAAATACAATATATAGTAATATTTCCCCAAATCTGTAATTTTTATAAAATTTGTTGCAATTATGAGTAGAGAGCCATTTTGAGTAATTATTTCAGTGCTTGAGAAGTGTTCCCATTAGAAACGTACATATAATAAAATGTTAATATTCTTTCAGAACATAATGCATTTGCAAAGTATGGAGGCACTTTCCATTATCCTTATTCACAGGGGACCTAGGTAATGACATGTAGATAATTTTACCTCATCAGAAATAATAGAACTACAGTCGATAAGAAAGGCTCAAGAGGTACTTTAGTTCATTAGCATGAAAAATGACTGCATATCTTAAACTCCTTGTGTCGATTCTAATTTGTATGACTCTAATGATACCACTTCTAACAATTTCTGAGGAATGGTTTTTGAATATTTTTAATTGAGATATTTCTCTTTTTACTTAAGGTAAGAACCAGAAACTACATGATAGAAATTAGAGGCAATACAATCATTAGGTAGGTGTTAGATGGCTGGCTTCAAGCTTTTTGTTTTCTTTGTTAAACACGAGTCCTGATCTAATGTTATCAATCACAAAAATATAACATCAACAAACGGGCTGGCGGATCCTTTGTGGATGCAATTACAGTTCCCTAGTCAGCGCTGAAGAGATCGGAATATGCTGCTCATGTGTGCAAAACTCAAAGAGACACCGCTGGTCGCAATTGAAAGCAGATTTGGTTTCTATACAAATATTTCAACTGATAGTTTCATGGAAAGTCCCTAGTGCTTGCTCCCTTTCTTTTTCTTTTAAATTCTTACTTTTGAAATAATTATCAACTCACAGGAAGTTGCAAAGAGAGTATAAAGAGGTCCCATGTACGCTTTAGCCGGTTTCCCCAATGGCTACATCTTATGTAATTACAAACTAGGAATGTGACATGAGTACAGTACCTGCATATGGTGTGATACCATTTTAGCACATAGGTAGATTCATGCCAAATCCACTGCAATCAAAAGATAGGACTATTTTGTCACCACAAGATCTCTTTCATGTGACCAATTTATAGTACTCATTTCCTCTTCATCTCTGACCCCCAAGAACCACTAATTTGTTTTCCACCTCTATAATTTTGTCATTTCAAGAATGCAATAATATAAGTGGAATTACATACTATGTGACCACCTTCCTCTGACAGTTTCATGGAAAGTTCCTGCTCCCCTTTTTAAAACTCTGATTGTCTTCTACATTTCACCCATGTGCTGCTATTTTTAGCTCTGACATTTTATAATTTTAGTCAAAGAATCAAATGCAAAAATGTAAAGTGACCTAGTCACTTTGCTAATTGCTCAGGAAATTTGGAGTTTTTTTTTTTGTTTTTGTTTTTTTTTTTTTCAAAGAGCTCATTTTAAATGTATACATTACTACTGAATTTCATTCATTTGAAGGGGTAGAATATATCTTATTAGAGGCCCAGTGCATGAAAATTCATGCACTGGTGTGGGTCCCTCAGCCCAGTCTGCTCCCTCTCACAATCTGGGAGCCCTCAGGGGATGTCCTACTGATGGCTTAGGCCTGCTCCTGCTGGAGCTCACAACTGCCTGGGCCCACAGCTGCCTGAGCCTTGGGCCTCACAGCTGCTATGGCTTTATCCCGATGGACATCCAGAAGATGTCTGCCCTAATTAGCATATTACCCTTTTATTAGTATAGATTTTCAAGAGCATGCCTCACTTATGATCATATCTTCAACACTTACTATAGTGTTTGGCATGTAGCAGGTCTTTAATACATTTTTCAGGGAGGATGAGTGAGTGAAGACCTTCTTATTTCTAGGTGGGGAAAGGTCGATGCCTTATGAAGTTCTGTATCTCTGTGAGTGGACAGCTTGTGCTGAGTGACCACCAGAAAGAAAATCAAGTTGATAAAAATGCTACTGATGACTACCACCTATTTGTGATTGCTTCCTCCCTGTGCTTCAGGTGCATGCAGTGTCTCCCCATCTAGGTAGAAGCAAAGGCTCTCTCATTTGCGGCTCAGGGCCCCCTCCCTGGTGAAGCACAGGGACCTGAATTGAGGGACATTTCAATTATTTGTCATGGAGCATCATTGAAAGCTTTTCACTGGTGAATGATATGACTAGGATAGTGCTCAACTGAAAGCTAATCAACTGGAGAGAAAGATCTAGGAGGAAAGACTACAGGTGAGCAGGCAAGTGGCAATAAGAGCTTGAAAATAGCTAGGGGCTAAAAATGGAAATTGTTCTCAATACAAGTGAATTTTTTATTTGTATCATGATCTTCCTTTACAAAATGCTATTGCATCAATATGTTAAATACTCATAATGACTAAGTGAATCAGACTAGATTTTAAAGTTGGGGAAACAAAGGATGAGAGCATGCGACTTATTCAAGGGCTTTTGCAGGCTGGGGCTAGAGTACAAGTGGATGAGTTTTATTTCTGTGATTAAAACTTGGCCGGTGAGCCAGCCAGTAAGGGTATTCTGTGTTGGCCACGGCAGGATTGGGGCCAGGTGTCTTGGGCAGAGGCAAAAGCATATAGAATTAGAATGTTCCTGAAATGAAGAATAGAGGCCTTTTATTCAGCGATATCTTTGACCCCGAAGCATAGAGAGCATTAAAGATATTCAAGTAAAATAATCAGATGGCATTTCTCAAGTTACCACAAGCTTGATCCTATGCCTTATTATACACAGAGCCAGATGAACAGGCACGATCCTTAATACTATGCAAATTGGGAAATGGCTCTATGGAAATATGATAAGATATATTTTGAAAGCTCAGCTATACAGATTTGTCAATTGAAAATCTGCTCAGAGTATGTAACGCATAAAAACTCCTCATTTCAATTTGTGCCCTATCTCTGTTAATAACAGTGTCTACTAAGACCCTCTTACAAAAGGCTAAGATGTTAATTTAACAAAATGATTCCAATTGACCCATCTGAGACATTTTTCTGTCTGTTACATGAATGCTGGCACCATAATAGATGTCTTAATTTAATGAACATATTATACTAATTGAAATAAAGACCTAGGGGTGTAGAAGTAGCAGATTAAGACTTGCTAGTCATCACCTTAACTATTATAGAATTAAGGGCAAGCCAGTCATTAAAAAAGGAAAAATAGCAATTTATGAGAGACCAATGACAAATAAGTGGAATTGATCAGAGAATAATTTTATGCAGAAATAAAAAACTTTAAACAATTAAACACCATTGAAACAAAAAGAAAAAGTTCAATGAAGGTGCTTAAATATATTATTAGCAACACTAATATAGACCTGAAAGCCTAAAACACTGGATAAATATAACAAAGAATCTATAATAATAAAAAGGTAATGTGCTAATTAGACCAGATGTCCTATCCTTCTGGACGAAACTAGGGCCAGAGGGAAGCTGGTGCTGGCAGCTGCAGAAAGGAAGGTCTATTCTTTCACGAATTTTGTGCATCAAGCCTCTAGTATAATAATAAATAAAAGTATGAAAATTCAAAATACAGAGAGGAGAGCATGTGATGAAGAGAGCTGATCTGGTTTAGGTCGGAGAAGGACTCCCAGAAGGAACAATATTTAGGCAGGGATCTGAAGGGAGAGGAGGATGAACTATGGAAGGTGAGTGGAGAATGTTGAGAGCATTAGAGGTACAGAAAACTGGATCCATGGCATGAAGGAGCTTGGTGTTCTTAGGGACCTGAAAGAAATTCACTGTATTGAAACCTAGGGAATGAAGAAACAGAATATACACGTGAACTTGACCAACAGGAAGGGACCAAAAAATGTGGAACCTTCAAGGAGACAGCCTAGGAGGACACCCAGAAATGCAGCCATGAGTACACACCAAAGGGTATTAAACATGACTGTGGCATTGCCAGACTTGTTTTGAAAAGACTGTACTATAAGATGAAGAGTAGATGGGAAAAGGGACAAGAATGAATGTCCTCAGAGCAGTTAGAAGACTTTACGGAGTCTAGGGAAAGTAATGGATCAGGGAGGTATTGGAGGAATTACAAAGAAATGGACAGATATGAAAAAATAAACTTGATAACTGGATGCTATAGGATGTGGGAGAGGGAAATAGAAATTTGATATTTAATGCTCTGGCTTATGCAAAACTAGGTAGACAATGGTAAGGAATATTGAGATGGGACAAAGGAAGAGAGTAGATGTCAAGGCAGCTGGGAGACTGGGGAGAGAGTAAGATTTGAGTTCAGTTTTAAATGTGTTGAATTCAAAGTAGTTTTGACAAAGCTACCACCTTGTTTAATTCCAGAAGTTGCCATTCACACAGATTTCAATACAAATGTTGCCCCCTGGAATGGCCATTGCAGTGGTGTGGTTTCAAGCATTCAAGTGGAAATGGTGAGTAGACATATAGGTCTGTTTTTTCAAGGAAAATTCTTTATTTTATGGAATCTAAGATGTCACTAATTAAAAATGCAGCATTATTTTATGTGCCACCAAGAAGGAGGAAATTATAGCCACCAACTACTATGACATGCCATCAACTGCATTCAAAGATGTTAAAATGTGGAAAAGTGAGCATCTTGTAATTGATAATAAAAAGTAAGCAACTTGTAATTGACACAGGCCTATGGTGAGTGGTTTGAATTGTATGCATGGATGAAATGCCTAGGGAGAGAGTGTTGAGGGAGAGGAAAATATAGCCCAATAAGCAGTGTGAAGGAAACACATATGGCCAGGATGGGGGAGGATGACTCAAAAGAGTCTAAAAGGAAAGATTACTGGAAAGTATAGAAGTCAGAAAAGAAGACCACCAGGAAGAGAAAGAGATATTAAGAAGGAGATAGACTGTGTTGACTGCTACCAAAATACCCATGGAATTTATCAAAATGGAAATATTGATGACCTGGGAGAGTGCTATTTGGTTGAGTAGTGGGGATAGAATTCATATTGGAGTGGGTGGGGAGTGAGAGGGAGGTTGGAAAATAAAACCAGTGGGTGAAGATAATGTTTTCAAGAAGTTTGGCTGTGAAGGGTAACAAGGAGAGACACAGGAGTTGTTGGGGAAAGAGAGCTTGAATGAAACTTTCTTTGTAAAATGAAAGCGATGTGGGCATGTTTCAAAGTCAATGGGAAAGGTTGAATATGCTAGAGGGGGAAAATACAGCTAATAGTATAAATGAATGAGAAGCTGGGGAAAAGCAGAATCCAGCACAGGTACATGGATTGGTCTTTGATACCTGTAGCTAGCATAGACACAATGAAAGGAGGAAAGTAGAGAACATCCACCAGAACTGGGTTCTGCTAACTGGATACAAGGAAAGATGAAGAGATAAATAATTTTATGGTTCAGGGAAGAATGTTATTAAAATTATGGTTCATGGAGTCTAAGCTGAAGATCAAAGGCAGGTCATATGGGTTGAGAGATGGTAGAGATGTTGTGGTCAAGACTCATATTCTACCAATTTATCTTTCTTCTCTTACACATTCAGCCTGCTTCAAGCAAATGGGTTTTCTCACTGGCTTTGAAACATACATCTGTCAAGCCTTAAAATGATCTCATAAGTGTAGTGTAGCTATGACTCTAAAATAATACATCATTGTGAAAACCTAGGAGCCTTGGTTTGTTCATTTCCTAGGAAGAGCAGCTCTGAGTGGATAGAGTATGTCCATTGTTCTAGGTGAGTTATGTGAAAGAAAAGGAAAGTCTTAGAGGAAGGAGAAAGTCTCCGGAGATGAGAGGGTTAGGGAGAAATAAATCCCCTGATATAACTGTTGATGCCACAAAGATCATGTAACGTGGTAGTACTGGGATGGCTGTGAACAGCAATTTGGCGGTGAGGGACAGTGGGCATAGCTAAATAGCAGGAGCTGCAAAGGGGTGAGTTGCATTTTTATTTAAAAAAAATCATTTTGGTTTCGGAGTTTACCAATGTAGAGGATATGGTGTGTGCGAAATAAATGACATAGGAAGGAAAAGACAGGGGAGGAAAGACAGAGAAAATGTAGGGGAATCTAGGCCTGACAAATTTTACTCAGAAAGGGACATTATCTCTTCCCTTCTCGCCTCATTTAATACTGGAGCTTCTCCTGCAGCCGAAGGATGGAACCAGTCCCCTGAAGATTTGTCTTGTCACTTGAAAACAGTCAGGTTAAGAATGCTGGATCGTTACCTGTGCTCCACGGGGCCTTTGGGGTCATGCTTCCTTCACCACTGGAGCCCTGGTTGAGCGGCCTGCTCCTCTGAGAGCCTGGAGGATCCCTCTGCTCGCCTCTGCTAAGGCTTCTTGTGAACTCCAAGTAGCACTGTTCTGAACCCTCCTGGGTCCTGCTCAACCTTCCAGCTACACTGAGGGGAAAAAGAAACAAGTGGAGGAAGTGAATTTTGCCTCTTATGTGGTCTTCCCAGCCTTCTATACCAGGCACACTGTGAGCCCTTGAGAGCTGTAATTGATCTCTGATACAGAGTTAGTGTTTTGTGCTGTTGAAAGATGGAAAAAATGGTAGAGGCCTGAATGGATGGGGACCACCTTGAACTTCCCTGAAGAGGTAGAACATCACCAAAAATAAATAATTTTTCAGTCAATCATATTTATGGTTATCAATGGGTGAAACAGATTTTACAAGAATCCTACTGTTCATCCCTTAACATAAGATATAAAGTTTGGCTTGCATTTAAGTTGGATGAATTATTAGTTAATTCTAGCTTTAGCAGCAGCTCCCACATGTCCTTGGGGCACATTGAAATGGATAGGGCACTTTTAATGGGAAAGTATAGGTCTCTCCCTGAGATAACGTTTGTAGTTCATTTTGGCCACATTTCTTATTAAGATGAAAACAATTTCATGTTTATGCCACCACAGCAGAAATTCAAGTGTGACTGTCACTTCATAATACTAGGCTATTTCATACTTTATTGTTTTGTCCCATTTCAAGTTTTATTTTTGTTCTTTTTACCATCAGGTCTTTGGAGTCTTTGCACGCATATGTGTGTGGATGGTGGAGAGGGGGATTGGAATGTGCAGTCATGTGCCCATACTTCGGTAATGCAGATGGAATGGAATGACAGGGGTATGTACGGTCACTACATGTCTAGTATTTCTTTACAAGGGAAACAGCATGGGCTCTGCGATGAGATACTTCTCCTGCAACTTACTAGCTTTCTGACAGTGACACGATGGTTTAATTTTTCCTCTCCGTAAAATGGAAACAATTCTACCCTCATGCTAGGTTTTTTAAAAAGCATTACATGAGATTAAGTGCCTTAGATATTTGCCCAGCATCCAACATGTATTAGGTGCACAATAGATGTTCTTTCTTTTTTCCAGATTGGAATAATACATTTAAAGAGCAACAATGGATTACTTTTCACTTTTATGATACACTGGAAAGAGAATACCCATAAATCTTTATCGATATTATAATAGAGAGAGGACTGGCTTAGTATTAATCCAATCATTCTATTCCCTTTTATTCTTGAAATCTGACATGATTTGTATCAGCAGGGATTTAATTTTATTTTAGCATACTTTATTATGATCTAACCATGGGGGATCTTTGGTGCTGCTAACATTTATTCAGAAAATAAAGCCAAGTATTTCTTTAGTAATATCAGAAAGGAAGCATTTGGGGAAACAGTTTTATTTTTTAAATATATTTTTTTTGCAAGAAAGAAAAGGCATGTTTATGTGCATGTTCTTGTGTACACTCCATAACATTTAAACAGACCTCAGGGATGAATATGCTTCCAAAAGTTCTTTCAGAAATGGCACGCATATTTAGTTATTTTAGAAATTTTTTTTTAAATTTTTTTATGGTGCAGGGGGCATACTGGTTTTCTTTTCCATAATAAAAGCTAAAATAACTCATTTGGAATTTTATTAAAGTATCTTTATCTTATACTATCTTAATACAAATATCTTAAAATATTTTGTCATTAAGAAATATGGGCTTGCAGAGGCAAAAAAGTGGTCAGTTGATTACATGCTTAGATTTTGACTATTTTTACATCACATAATCTTGAATTATAATTTTTCTGAGGGAATGGAAAAGATCAGAAGTTATTATTGTGTTTCAAGACACGGTTGGCTGCTTTTTCGTGAGCACGCTACATTCAAGGTGAATGGCTTGGACTTTGAAAATGCATATAAAAGCAGGCTGACTTTGAATTTCTGTTTTGTTTTTACCATCCCATACAATATTTGGAAATTAATCTGTTTCCCTTCTTCATCTCAATGTCTGATCCCAATGTATTCAAAAGCATTTTCCAGTGCTTCTGAGGCAGTTAAGACGTTATTAGGTAGCTAGAGCTTCGAAGGAAGGAATGACAAGTTCTCTAAACACATGGGCATGTAGAGGATTGCTAGGGACAGTTAACATTCCACATAACTGACCCCTTTTTCTTGTGTAATCCTTTCAGCACCACTGTCAGAATCAGAATTATGATAAAGACAAGGAAGCAAACACGTTATGGCCGAGGAGGCCACAGGTTTCTCTACAGGCTGCTAAAGAAGTCATCTACCATCTTGAGCAAATCTAGATAGTACGTGGTCAACATAAGAAATGTCCAAACCCGTAAGAATTTTTATGAGTTTATTTGAACCAAACGGATGACAATTGCCAGGAGGCATAATCTCAATGGATTGAGAAAATGCTTCAGAGAATGGCAGTTTCGCACCTTATTTTATACATTGCAATCAAAAGAGGAGGTGTGAGGAGGGTTATATGAAATTCTTTGGTGATAGATGAAGGAGGCAGAAGAAAGCAAAGCAGGGGAATCTGTGGGATTGGATGAAGAGTAAAATGAATAGAAAAACACTTCTTTCACATTGGTGGGTAAGCATAGTTAATAATTAACATTTACAGCACATAGAGATGGTATGTGGGTGAACAAGATAACAAGGGGGGGGGGGTGTTTGTGGTTTTGTGCTCCGGTGGGAGATTGTGCCCTGAAGGGTCTGGAAAAAGGGATTACTCAGACATTCCAAAGGTAGATAATAGGCTCAGGAAGGTAAAGGTTGACCTTTGCCAAGGAAGATACCGGTCTAGGACATGACTACCCACTATGACTTGCTTTTAGTTAAAGAGTTTTAATTTCAGACCATCCTATGCGGTGACTTTGGATCTCTGAGTTTGTAAACCCACCATGCAGGCCCCCCCCTGAGCTTGTCAGATTTAAAATGTGGTCCCTTTTTCGTCCACAATATGAAATCTTGCCCCTGGTCAGAACGTTGTAAAAAACACGTCCCAGGTTCTAGGAAGGAGTAGAATGAAGCTACATTTCAAGAAAATATTAGTTAAGGTAAAATTATTATTTCTTTTCCTATTCTTGGTTATCTTTTATTTCCAGTTGTGCGTAAACAGTTCTCAGACTATGGATTTGTTTACTATAGGCCTGACCAATAGATTCATTATCTGTAGCTAGCCCTGAAAAGCAATAATATTCTAAGTTCTCGCGACTTAGCATGAGGTCTGTGGGCCAATAGCATGAACAGCCCCTGGGAATTTGTTACAGAGTCAGTCTTGCCCCAGACCCAAACTTTTCAATCAGAAATTGCATATTTAAAAAGATCCCCGAGGAATTGGAATACATTGTCCTCAGCCAGTGTCTCAAAGTGACGGTGAACATACTCCAGGCGGTGCTTTAAATTTTGTTGAAAGTATGTAAGAAAGGAAGTGAGCTTATGAATATATCCCCTGTGGGCTGACTCTGGCGCCCCCACGTGGTTTGGTAGGAGCTAAGCCAGACATTCAAGGGACCTGAGAGCTCAGAGGCTTCCTGGAATTGCTTTTACCTTGTCATTTGTGATGGCAGCAAAGTGTAAGGTTCCTGCGCCTCTTTAAGTGGAAAAGCTTTAAGAGACTCCCCCAAACAAACTGTAGACAAAGGTCACGCGAAAGGCAGGCAGAGCGAACGACATTTCAGTGACTGTTAGTATCACAGTCCAAGGAGAAATTTTGTAAGCCAAATTATGACATTAAGAAAGAAATATCTAACACTCTTTGTATTACTTTAAGCAATAAAACAAAATTTAAAAAAACCCAAAAAACAAAAAGCAAGCAAACAAACAAAAACAAAAAACAAGCAAACCCCCATGAACCGCCCCAAGCACCTCTTTGCATACTGGAGGTTTAAAAAGTACCGTTTGCGATTTTGACTTAGATTCCGACTACTATAAAGATAAACTTAATGTGGAATATCTTTAAATAGTTGAATCTCCAAGAGTTAAAGCAAGCAAAATCAATCACATTGCTCTTACTAAAATATTACTGAATCGGTATGTTACTTTCTTATATAATACATTATGCAATATTTTAAACAATTTTTAGTACCTAACAAATTTTCTATACCATTAAAAATAAAATTTATTTAAAATGTATTTTCATTTTTCTGTTCTCTACATTTATAGAATTTAAGGCTCATAATTACACAATATATCAATTCAACAACAAAGGATGTAAAATTTTAATTACAGAAATATTCACACACACGTAATACAAGCATGTAAGATTAAAAGCTTTTTACTGATAGAGGTGAAGTGCGAAAGAAAAGAAAGTTTCTGCTTTAACACTGGGAATAAAATATAATATATAATTTCTCTTCAAAGAAGCTACAAAATAGTAAAATAAACAAGACAGTCTGCAAGATACTTGTTCTTTTATTAGAAACCCTGAGAAAAAATATAAATAAAGACATTTCATTATGAAGCAAGTTATTGTAAAAAAATTTTAGTTAAGTAAAAAAAAAATAACTTAAATAGTGAATAAACCATACAATTTGTTCTTAGAATTAAAAAAAAACTGATATAAGAAAAAATTGGTATTTTAAAAATACCGTCATGAATGGTATATAGCCCTACATAAATAAAGTACTTTCTTCATTTTATCTCAGTTTAAGTGTGTTTATCACAGAAATCTACAGAGTAACTGTTAGGTGGAAATCTGGTCAGTAACTCTTTAAAGAGGAAAAATTAGAACATGAGGAGATTATCACTTAATCTCACATTTTTAATAAAGGGATTTGTATTCAGTTCTGAAAAAAATTCACTTTATCATCTTTATCTTCCATTTAAATCTCTGAGTTATTTTAATTCTCATTGATACTATATTTGGGTAATGGTGCCTGGAGGTCACAAAATTAGTCTCCTGAAATTTGTTACCACTGTGTTTGCCAACTAATGGCTTGTTTTCATGAGACAGTACATGCTTAGTAATAGTTAATTAGTGAACCATAATTAATCTAGCTTCCTTTTGATGTGTTGAAATATTTCCCCAACAGTTAAATTTGTTAGAATGGTAGCACCGACAGGAGTTCTTAGGTGTGCGATGAATATTGTCTACATCCTCTTATTTCTGTAATTGTTGGGCAACAGACTTCCTCCGCCCCTTTCTCCTGGCTCTCGGCAGCACTGCGCTTTTCAGCTTCCCTGGAAGTCAGTAGAATCCTTTGATTGAGTTTTAATGGAACGAGAGTGGGGCTTTTAGCCAAGCGCATGGGCCTCCTCTTTATGTTTTCCTCTCTTCTGGCCATGACAGAGCAGCCTAT
>PVJC01021090.1:0-28564 GCA_004026665.1 Murina feae | reverse complement strand
CTTGACCTCTATCTTATGCGTCAGAAAAATATTTACCAGAAAATGTACCGTACCACAAGTTCTTCTAATCTAGATTCTAATCACTTGTTTGTGCTTGCACGCACGTACAGGGTTTCCTTGCAGGGGTGACTGTCCTTGTGTCACCTCTTGGATGACCAGGCCTCCTGCTTGGACAAAGAAAAGACTTGGGCCTAGACCCGATTCTTCTCCCTTGACTCAAGCTGGAGTTTTACAGCCCCCTACAGGGGAGGGCAGTTTTTGGCGACCAGATCAGCAGGAGAGAAGTTAGGCATTGATCAGGCTGGCAGGGGAGTGGTTATGGGGTAATCAAATTGGCTGGCAGATGAGCAGTTGGGAGCCAGCAGTCCCGGATTGTGAGGGGGATGTCCAACTGCCGGTTTAGGCCCGATGTGGGATCGGGCCTAAACTGGCATTTGGACATCTCCCAAGGAGTCCCAGATTGGAGAGGTGTAGATCAGGCTGAGGGACACCCCCTCCCCCTCCAGTGCACAAATTTTGTGCACTGGGTCTCTAAAATATATATAATTTTCTCCATCCTAGTGCCTGGCTTCTACCAAAAAATATTATGATGTAATAAGTATAGGGTGAGACATGCCATTGATTGTTTAAAAAATGCTCAGAAGATTCTAATATGCAATAAAGTTTGGGAACCAATGAATAAAGTCAGGAATCAGCCAGAGACTCAATGTAGGGCTTATATGGTGGTGGAGAAATGGTTCCACCATATGAAGGAAAGAGACTTTGGACTAGGAAATTAGAAAGCCCTAGTACTGTTGGGAATCATATGGAATGGGGACTAATTGTATTAATTAATATGTATGGCATTAAGCTTTAATAATTAACACTTGGTGGCATTGGTCATGAAGGTATAGACAAAATATCAATAGGAAAAAATAAGGTTCAAACACAGATCCATATACATATGGAAATTCAGCATCCACTAAAGGAAGTATCATAAATCATGCAGTAATAAAAGATTAGTCATGAAATTGTGTTGGGGACATTAGTTAGCCCTCAGGAAGGGCCACAAGCTCAGGGACAATAACGGCCTCTATTATAACAGCTCAATATGTGGCCAGCTACTGCTGCTCTAATGACGTATCTGTGATAGCAAAATATTTACCAGTTGCTCCTTGGATGAAGTCAGTAATTTTAATAATAATGGTGGGATCACAGCATTAAGATTGCCATAAGTCATCATTCATTCTCTTCAAGTTTAAGAACAGGCCAAATTGGCTGTTGCAGTGGGAATAAGCCTCACTTCACTAAACAACTCTAGCATAATGAGTTTCAATCCTTGCAAATCCGTGTACATGCACATTAGGCCATATTAGCTCTTTTATTTGAAGAAGGGTGCAAGGGGGGCAGTGCTGACCTGCTGCTTCCCATTTTCTAAGCCAATGTGTAAGTTCCAAAGACTTAATTTAAGTTCAAATTTATTTTATGTTATTACTCATTGGGTCAGATGGTCCATGCTTATTTTGGGATATTTTAAGGCTTTGGGTTCTATGATCAAGCGAAATCCAGGCAAGGAAATACGTCTGATGATTAAGGTAAAGCATATGTATTTTTCCTCTATTTTATTTTTGGTAACTTCCCTAAGATAACTTGTTTAAATTTAATGAGGTACCCAGGTGTAACTTTAATTTGAACTCCAATATTTATTAAAGTCATGAAGCTTTGTCAATTAATGCATTTTAGAAGAAGCTACAGTTAATTCAGGATCTATGATCTGAAGACATAAAACCCAACTGACACTCTTTTATCTTTCTTTTTTGTAAATTCTTTTGGTACATTTTGAATTTCCAATTGACTTAAATTGTGGACATTTATTTCAGGGTTTTTTTTCTTTGCCCTATATCAAGGTTTTCTTCCTTCCTTCCTTCCTTCTTTCCTTCCTTCCTTCCTTCCTTCCTCCCTCTCTTCCTTCCTTTTTTTTCTATTTTATTTGTGTGTGTGTGTGTGTGTGTGTGTGTGTGTGTGTGTGTGTGTGTACTGCATGTACTTTGGATGGTCCTCTTTACTCTGACCATATTTATAAGTTTTTTCCTCCAAAGAGTCTCAAGTCAGTATAATCAGAGTTAGGAGCCTCCCACCACAATGGCTGAATTAACTCCTGAATTAATTAATTAACCATAGGTATTTTTTCTAGATTCTTGGGATCTACTTAGGTGTCACAGACATAGACAACAGCAGCAGCAAAGGCATTTTGCATGGTCCTAGGGAATCCTCAGCTTTTAGGAGTGTAGACTTCAGTATGCCACAGAGTCACAGCTTTTCCTCCACTCAAGTGGGTCCACCTTTGGTTTAGGGTCTGAGTCTTCTCCCTGAGCCCTCTATCATACAAAGGCCAATGCCAGGTTGAGACACAGAGGCAAGGGTCATGGGTAAAAGTCATTCTCCTGAGCCTAGCATCTGTCATGGCTTATGCTAGAATCAAAACACACAATAAGTCCAGTTGAGACACACAACTCAGGGCCACTTAAGGAAGGCTTCAGTCCCATAAATTGTACAAGAGAGGCTGCGTGGCATAGAACTCAGGAAGTGCAGCTGAGTGCAGTACAATTCAAAGCACAAACTTACCAGCCAGGTAGCAGCATAACCCAAAGGGCACGCAGCAGCTCAAAATGCTCAGCAGAGGCAGTTAGCAAACCAAAGCAAAAGAAGATACTCCTGTTGCTGGTGGGCATTGTCTAGACATCCTGATCACAGCACTACAACTTGGAATATTACAAGAAAAGAAGATGGACCCCACCCAACATGTGGTTTGCATATCGAGACTGATGACATCACACATCAAGAATTATGGAAAGGCGCATCACTTTCATAAGGAACTCCCAAAGAGAGAAGGCTGGCAAGGGCAGGTTCTGGCTGATGTGAGCAAGGCAGAGGGGATGGATTGGGATTTTATGGTGGCTAACACATGTGCATAGGCTGGGATTTTATTAGGTCTGAATTTCCCTAGAGAGAGAATGTATACAAACTTTCTCATCAGCCTCTCCAGATGTGCAACTAAAGGAAAAAAGATCACACATTAAAAAAACAAATGAAGTCAGCAAGGCTGGCATGGCTCAATGGTTAAATATAAACCTATGAACCGAAGGTCAAGGTTTGATTCCCAGTCAGGGCACATACCAGGGTTGCAGGTTCGATCCCCAGTGGGGGATTTGCAGGAGGCAGCTTATTGATGATTCTCTCATCATTGATGTTTCTCTCTCCCTCTCCCTTCCTCTCTGAAATCAATCCTATCCTAACTAATAAAAGCGTAATATTGAAATTGACCATTTCTTCGGGATGCCCAATAGCCAATCAGAACAATGGTATGCAAATTAGCCCAGCCAAGATGGCAGAGGCCCACCGAACACCAGGTCCAACAGGCCCTTGCGTGCTCTGGCGGTCGGTTCCGGGCAGTGGCGGGCAGCTGCAGGGCCGGGTGGCCGCCCAGGCCCCCAGCCTTGCAGCCGGGGCTGGGAATAGAGAGATGGAGTTGGGAATAGAGAGATCGCAGTGGCCCACGCAGGGGTGGAGGCCTGGCCTCTGCCTGTGTGTGCCCCAGAAGTCGGTTCAGGGCAGTGGTGGGTGGCGGCAGGGCTGGGAGCTGGCTGCCCAGGCCCCCGGCCCTGCAGCCTGGGCCTGGGAATAGAGCGATCGCACCAGTGGTTGGTTCTGGGCGGCCTCGGGTGGGAGCCGGATGGGCCCTGCGGATGGGGCTGGCAATAGAGGTGGTTCCAGACGGTGGTAAGCAGCCTCAAGGCTGGAAGCTGGCAGCCCGGCAGCCTGGCCCTGGCCCTGCGAGGCCTGAGAATAGAGCAATTGCGGGCCCACGCGACCTCAGAGGCTCAGTGGCAGGGGCTTGAGGGGGGTACCCCCTCGGGGTCATGCCCGAGCAACCTCCGCCCCCACGCAGAGCTTCTGCCACAGGTCCAGCCACCTGGCTCCACCCTGGAGGCCTCCATGGGGCATGTGCCAGCATCTGCTGCCTGGCTCCACCCCCGGTGTGTCCGCTCAGCAGCAGGGCCTCCCCAAGGGACCATGCACCAGGTTCCACCCCCTGGCCTGCCACCCAGCTCTGCACTAGGTGTGTCCCCTCAGCGGTGGAGGCCCACCAGGTATGTGCGATGGTAGGCCACCCAGCTGGAAACGTCCACCCCTGAACTCACTAGCCATCACATCCCCCAGTGCACGAACCCTGAGGGGGCTGTGGCCAGCCTGAAAACAGCCCTCAGCCCCTCACCCAGGCTGGCCATGCATTCCAGCAGGTGGACATCCCCCCCAGGGGTCCCAGACCATGAGAGGGCACAGGCTAGGATGAGGGACCCCCTCCTCCCCTCGCTGAATGCACAAATTTTTGTGCACCGGGCCCCTAGTATAATAAAAGCCCAGTTATCATAATGACAGAATGACTGCTATGAGGTGCACTCTCAGTTCCTCCCCCAGTGGGGGGCAGGGCTGGTGACCAGGTGAAACGACTGACCTCTTGGTCCCTGCCCCTGGCCCTCAGGCTCTGATCACCCGATGACAAACTGGGAACCTGGGTGGGTGGCAGCGGGGGGCAGGGCCAGCTGCCAGCAGCCAGGGAAGATGGCCCTGGTCACAGGCTAGGCCTAGGGACCATACCCATGCATGAATTTCATGCACCAGGCCTCTAGTAAAAATATATTTTTCAAAAAATGGAGTCAGACCCTTTATTACATCCTTTCATACATTTTGAATGTTTTTACCCTGTGAAAATTTTACTCATCAAAAAAAACTAAATGAAATGCTCACCCTCATTCTTTCCCCAAATGAAAAGCAATAAAGAATAACCACAGATGCTTAAAACCATCATTTTCTATTTATAATTCCCTTTATATCTAAATTGTTTGCCTATGAGTTATTTTCCTGTGAGTCTCTTGTTAACAATAGAATTCAGAGGAACATACACAAAGAATTAACCACAACAGGAGGAAAGCTTAGAAATTGTTTCTTCCACAACTTTTTTTGAAACAGGTGTTGAAAGTAAATCCAGAGATTTAGTCCAAATGCCCCAAGTGGGATTTCAAATTAATCTCATAAACACTTGTTTTGTTAGTAAATTTGTTTTGGATAATCAAGAATTAATCTTTGAACAGCAAGATGGCGGCATAGGTAAACACCATAAATGGAGCCGTGCACAACTATTTCAAAATAACCACGAAAAGAAAACACGGACACCAGCCACACCCACAGGAAGGCTGGCTGAGTGAAAATTCTACAACTAGAAAGAGACTGAGACTCAGAGGAGTGGTGGAAGCAAAGTACAGAGGTACGGAGGTGCGTGCACAGGGCTCAGGGAGAGGGCTGGCGCCAGAGGACACAGTTCTTTTTCAAACCGGAGGGAACCACAAGCTCCTGGCGGCTCTGAACTCCAGTTCCAGGTGAGTTTCTGGGGACCCAGACGCACACCTGGAGAAGGGGGACTGACTGGCACCGGGAGGAAATCCAAAGCGGGTTTCTGTCAGCGTTGCTTGCAGCAATTACCGTGGGACACAAAGACCCAGTGTCTCTTAGTGCAGGGCTGAGAATCGGCCATAGCTATTTGCTCTGCCCTGCAGACTCCCCGAGGCCCCGCCCTTTCCAAGCTGTGTCAGAGGCTTTGCATATAAAAGGCTGAGTAGCCTAAGGCAAAGGCTAAATCAACACCTCCTTAAAGATACAAGAGCCAGCCTCACCCAGTGGCCAAAGTGGGACCATCCTAAATAAAACTCAGATCCACAAGGAACACACTCGGGGCAGACACAGTGAGCACAAAAGCCCCACTGAAACAACTCTTGCCCCATAATGGTGTCTCCAGCACAGAAGTTCTCCCACTGTAGACACAGCTGACTCTCATAACCAAGTGGCTTAGAGATTAATTCCTCTCAGTGATCACCTAACTCAGAAAGGGAAGCGGCCAAAATGCAGAGACAAAGAAACAAGTCACAAATGACAGAAATGGAGGAAAGAAAACGACAGGATATAGAGTTCAAAATCACGGTTATTAGGTTTTTCAAGAATTTTCTAGAGACTGATGATAAATTTAGTGAGACCCTCAAGCATATGAAAAAGGACCAGCTAGAAATTAAGCATACACTGACTGAAATAAAGAATAATATACAGAGATCCAATAGCAGATGAGAAGATCACAAGAATCAAGTCAAAGATATGAAATATGAAGAAGCAAAACCCACCCAGCCAGAAAAGCCAAATGAAAAAAGAATAAAAAAATATGAAGACAGTGTAAGGAGTCTCTGGGACAACTTCAAGTGTACCAACATCAGAATTATAGGAGTGCCAGAAGAAGAGAAAGAGCAAGATATTGAAAACCTATTTGAAGAAATAATGACAGAAAACTTCCCCCACCTGGTGAAAGAAATAGACTTTCAAGTCCAGGAAGCACAGAGAACCCCAAACAAAAGGAACCCAAGGAGGACTGCACCAAGACACATCATAATTATAATGCCAAGAGCAAAAGACAAGGAGAGAATCTTAAAAGCTGCAAGAGAAAAGCAGTTAGTTACCTACAAGGGAGCACCCATATGACTGTCAGCTGATTTCTGAACAGAAATTTGCATGCCAGAAGGGAGTGGCAAGAAATATTCAAAGTGGTAAATAGCAAGAACCTACAACCAAGATTACTTTACCCAGTAAAACTATCATTTAGAATTGAAGGTCAGATAAAGAACTTCACAGACAATAAAATGCTAAAAGAATTTATCACCATCCAACCAGTATTATGTAAAATGCTGAAAGGTATCCTTTGAGAAGAGGAAGAAGAAAAAGGAAAGTAAAAATTATGAACAACAAATACATATCTATCAACAAGTGAATCTAAGAATCAAGTGAATAAAAAATCTGGTGAACAGAATAAACTGGTGAATAGAATAGAATCAGAGGCATAGAAAGGGAGTGAACTGACAATTTTCAGGGGTTAATGGTGTTGGGGTGCGTGAAAAGAATGGACAATAATCGTATACTTATGGATGAGGACAGTGGTGGGGGCAAGGACAGAAGGTGGGGTGGGAAATGGGAGGAGGGGAGCTATGGGGGAAAAAAGATGAACAACTGTAATAATCTGAATAATAAAGATGAATAAAAAATATAAATTAAAAAAAAGAATTAATCTTTGATATCTATATATCCATAAGGGCATGACCTCATGGCCTCTTCCTGCTTTCCTAACATCGTCTTTCTTCTTTAGTAAAGTCTTTTCTCCTGGGAAAGAAATACGTACAGCTGTAAATTTCAGTTCGTTCGAAGAGAATTCTGTTTCCTCATCGAATGCTTGATAGCAAAACAAGAGCTTGACTTCTGTCTACATCATGTCATTGAAAACTGGGACTTTCTCTAAATATATCATCAACTTGTCTCACACCAGACCTCAGTGATCACTGTGGTTGGAATGTTTCCACAGCCTTGAATCTGTGTTGACTTGGACAAAAAGTTTTATTTTGCTACACACCTTTGAAGCCAGTTCTACTTTCTAAATGAAGTCCTGCTTTCTCAGTGGTGTCATCAGGATGAATGCCAAAGCCTTTTTGAGTTAGAACAACCTTTAAGGAATAATATTTTCTAATTTCTCACTCTTTGGCAAGAGAGACAATTCAGAGTTAGAAAAGGAAAAGGGATCACCACATATTGGAAAATATAATCCTTCTGCCCCTCTGTTTTATTCCTTCTATCTATCTCTGAAAGTATGATTAAATTATACTCAAACCTAATCATTCTATATTTTCAGAAAAAACTCCCTTTGCTCCAACTAGTTCAATGCAGTATAATTTTGAGTGATTAGCATACACACAAGCTTAAATGTAGAGATTGCCTTTAATTTCCTTTGCTCATAACTTATAACAGTGCCCAACACACAGTCAATAATGTTGGCTTTCTAGAGGTCATATAGTACAGTTGTTTAGAGTACACACTCAGAATTTCTGGGTCATGTATGCATGTATATTTTTAATTTTGACAGATACTACCAAATTCCCATTCTAGGGATTGTCCTGATTTATGCTGCTATTAACAATGAATACAGATGTCCATTTCTTTTCTTCTTTGTGTCCACAGCATATAAATCATTAAAATACATTTTATTTTTCAATTTGCATTCTAGGTTACAACATAACATAAGCATCTCCTCAGATGATAGTTGCTTCATATTCATTGCAAATTTATTTATAGGATTGCTTGTTTTCTCGGTAATTCAGAGAACCTCTTTATTAATATGAATTTTAATTCTGTCTCATTTCTAAGCCACACAGAATTTAGAACAGTCTCTCCCTTAATTTTCTAATTATTTTTTATGTTGAGGTACTTGTGGATTTATATGCAGTTGTAAGAAATAATACAGTGATCTTGAATACCCTTTATCCAATTTTTCTCAATAGAAATATTTTGCAAAGCTAGAGCATAATATTATAACCAGGATATTGACATAGATACAGTCAAAATATAGAACATTTTCTTCACCACAAATATACATCATGTAGCTCTTTCATAGCTATACCTACTTCACTCCATCCCCTGATCCCTCTATATCCTATGGCAACGACTGATCTGTCTTCTATTTCTATACTTTTGTCACTTCAAAAATGTTTGGTAACTGGAATAATGCAGTATGTAATCTTTGAGGATGGCTTTATTTTTCTTCACTTAGTATAATTTCTTTAAGATTTACTCATGTTTGCTGTAACCGGTTTGGCTCAGTGGGTAGAGCGTCGGCCTGTGGACTGAAAGGTCCCAGGTTTGATTCTGGTCAAGGGCATGTACCTGGGTTGTGGGCACACCCAGTGGGAGGTGTGCAGGAAGCAGCTGGTCGATGTTTCTCTCATCTTTCTCTTTCATCTATGTTTCTAGCTCTCTATCCCTCTCCCTTCCTCTCTGTAAAAAAAAAATCAATAACAAAATATTAAAAAAAGATTTATTCAAGTTTTTGTGTGTATTAATATAATTTATTTTTCTTTATTTCTGAGCAGTTTTCCATAATGTGGTTGTCCCAGTATTTCCTTAACTATTAACACACCAAAGGACAGCTGAGTTGTTTACAGTGTTTAGCTGTTGTGACTAAAGCTGCTATAAAATTTGTGTGTAGGTTTTTGTGTAAATATATATTTTCATTTCTGTTTGATAAAATTCTCCAGTGAAATATTCTGAGTCAAGATATCTTTTTTGGTGAAGTTTTAAAATTAAGAATTCAATTTAATGGTTTCAGGACTATTCAGAGAGTCTGGTTCAGGATGACTTGCTTCACTTTTTCCTCTGCCTCATAGTTTCCAGTTAACAATTATTAAACATTTTTAGCTGAATTCTTCTGACTATATGACATCCAATGGCATCCTCCCAGCTAAGGAAGTGCCCCTGTGCTCTTTGTCTGGCCAGAAACACCTTTTCACACATTTAGGGTTAGCTGATTGCCCTGCAACTTCAGTTCTATAACAGGTTCAAGAAACGTTACTAGCCCTAGCTGGTTCGGGTCAGTGCATAGAGCATTGGCCTGCAGACCGAGGGGTCCTGGGTTCAATTTTGACCAAGGACACATGCCTGAGTTGCCAGCAGGAGGCAGTCAATCAATGATTTTCTCTCATCATTGATGTTTCTATCTCTCTCTCTCCCTCTCCCTTCCTCTCTGAAATCTATATATATATATATAGAAACATCACTAATTTGTAGTTTGTTCAGTTTATTTCTTGTTGTAAAGACAGTTGCCACATTGGCAACTTTCTATATCACTGGGCCAAGCTCCTAAAATAACTTCATATATTACTGGCATTTTTTTTAGTATTTAATCATTATAGGGCTCCTCTTGGAAATATGTAACAATACTAATAGTAATAACACTAGTAATACTGCTAACCTGATCTGTAGAAACTGCAAATTTTTTAAAGTTTTTTCACATCTGGCTTTATTCTGACTCTCATGACACAATTAAAAGAGGTAGAAGTCACTCACCCAAGAGAGTGAGACACAGGAAGGACAGTGATGTCTTGTAAATCCAAGCATGTTGCTCTTCATTGTGAGTGTTCTGCTCCTTGTTCCCCATCCCCTTTCCCTTCTCACAGGTAATCCAGATACTGCTGTTCTCAGGGTCACCCTTTGAGTAGTGCTCCTTTATGCAAAAGTATTTCTTCAATCTGTGTATATGGATCACTCGCACCCAAATCACCCAGAGTGCCTCAGTCCAGACCCACTGAATGAGCTACTTGGGAGAGAGAACTAACAATCTAATGAGAGCACACAGGTGATTTCTTTCTGCACTAAAATATGAGAATTCTTCACTAGTGATTCTCAAACTGTGCATATTATATTTACCTGGGAGACTTAAGAACTTCCTGACACCTTTCTCCCACCTGCTGAGACTCTGACTTACTTGGTCTGGTGATGCTAATATACAGCAAAATTTGGGAAGTGCAGTGCTATATAATATTTAAATGAGATGCCTGAGAAATAAAATTAGAATTTTGTTAAAGGGGCTTGCTAATTATAATAGCTGAGTGAGTTGCAAAAGTTCTCAGGAATCAGGTTTGGAATGAGTTAAATCTATTTTATTTCTAAAATTGCCTTATTTTTTTTTCAGTAATACCATGTTTTAAATATCTCTTCACAGAGTCCAAAGGCCTTATTCTTAAAAGAAATATATATTTAATGATGTTACTTAATGAAGTCAACCTTTTGTATAGAACTTTACTACACTTTGTTTTAATTGGAATTTCAGTTGATCTGACTTTTTGACACAAAACTGAAAGTCACCAGAGAAAATTACAACATTGCCATCATAGCCCCAGGATTCTACATTAAGTGCCTTAACTTGCCGATAGGGGCATCCAAATCTTCTACTGATAGAACATACAGAAAAGGTATTTTTAAAAAATGTGTGTGCATATGTGTGTGTGTGTGTTTGTGCATATGTGTGTGTCTGAGCAATGTAAGAAAATAACAGATCTCAGGAGAAACTTCTTGACTCTAAACATTATTGACTATTTGAACAATTTACAAAAATATATGCCAAATCTCCTGTTTGTGTGACATTTATTTCAATTTTTTCATAATAATTATTTTTATAAAGGAGGGATTTTTATGCCTCCTCTTACAAGGTAGTATGATAGAACAAATAAAATTTAGGTCTAGTTGACTCTAAAATATCTATATTTGTGTCAGTGTGCAACTTACCTGTGTGGACGTGAGTTTGGATTTAAGAAGTACACAAAATGTTTAATAGATAAACCATGTATGAGACCCAAGAAAATATTCTGGCCTGGTGAACTCAAGTTATTCTGTGGCTGTTACAATTCCTTATATACTACTAGGGGCCCAGTGTACAAAAATTTGTGCACTGGGCAGGGACTGGGGTGGGGGGGTGGGGGTCCCTCAGCCCGGCCTGTGCCCTTTCACAGTCTGGGACCCTTCAGGGGATGTCCACCTGCTGGCATGCCTGGCCAGCCTGGGTGAGGGAGTGATGGCTGTTTTCAGGCTGCCCACAGCTCCATTCAGGGTTCAGGTCCCTACTGGGATGCCTGGCCAGCCTGGGTGAAGGGCTAAGGGCTGTTTTAAGGCTGCCCACAGCTCCCATTGACCCAGTGTCCCAGCAAGGCTGGCTGGAATCAGGTTTCTGGGGTTTACTTATCTTCTATAATTAAAACTTTGTTGACTTGAGTGGAGGCCTAGGCAGGCAACGAAGCCTCCTGTTTGCTTCAGCTCTGTGGCTTCTATAATTGAAACATTGTTGCCTTGAGCAGAGGCCCAGCCAGCATAGGCAGGCAGTTTCCTCCATCGCTGGTGCAATGGAACCCTCCAGTTTGCTCTAGCTCTGTGGCTGCTGGCCGCCATCTTGGCTGGGTTAATTTGCATACTGTTGCTCTGATTGGCCAATGGGCGTGGCTTGGCTGGTGGGCGTGGCTTATGTGTAACAGAGTGAGGGTCAATTTACATATTACTTTTTTATTAGATTAGATAATTAATACTACTAGGAAATTATTTGATTGCAAAGGTTATATTTAAAACAACTAAAGGTATAATGAGCTGGAAAAAGTCAAGCCAAGTAAGCCCAGGCACGTTAAGTAACAGTTTACTTATTGTTTCCTGCAGGAGGTATGCTTGGAGCCCAGGAGCCCAGTTCTGCCATAGTGGTTGCTGTTTTTGTTTATTGTTGTATGTTTTTGTTTGTTTGTTTGTTTAGTATTAGTGCCAGATACAACTGAAAGTGCTTTGGGGGACCAGTAAGGTCAAACCTTTTGATAACTGCTGTATAAGACTTAACAAATATATTTTCTAAGAGTTTATTTGCAGCCATGTTTGTAGTAGCAAAATTTAGGTGAAAAGGCTCTTAATTACTAAATTGGTTTTTTAAAGTATTACATACTCCATATTGAATGCCATATAATCATCCAAACAGGTTGATATATATATCTGACATGGAAAACTATAATATATCATTTAACCACAAAGACAAAGCTAAAACAAATCAAGGGCCAAAGTGTTGCTAAGTAGTATGATTATATTGATAATATTGTAAAAGTTTACATATATAAAAATATACAATTCTGATACATTTATACAATTAAAGAAAAACAAATAAAAATCAGGATGTGTATGGGTTGTTCTGGCCATTGGAAGAATACATTTTAATGCTGTCCATTCTTCTTTCAGAGAAAAGGAGGGATCCTTACATAAGATCTTTATTATGTTTTATAAAACGTGTCATGTTAAATCAGATGCCAATAATTAAACTCCTTGGGTGGGGTTGTGATTTGGATGGTCCTCTATTTGATAAAGCCTTGAATAAATAATATTATTTATTCTCTCACCATGTACAAAAGCAGCCCTGGGCAGAGCCAGTGATTATGTCCTCGTAGAGGCAATGGCCAATGGATTGTTTTAGAGTAATTATATTTATTAATCATTTTTAGAGAGGTTGCATTCACTGTAGTTCTCTTCTGTTAAGCTAAATCTTCACTGGGAATTGTATTCATGCAACTGCCTGTGTCAATGAAATGTAAAAGAAAGAAGTTCGGATAAAGTCTATAATGAACAAAGTACTTAGAAAGAGCAAGCGCCATGAAGGCTGGTACACTACATAATTCCAAGGAGTGCACTTTATTTGCAGCCTTCCATATGTAAGAGAAGGAACTGCAATCCGAAAACTGAAAATTATTCAGGAGAAGAAAACTGAAGTACGAGGTGACAAGAAGAAATGTAAAGACTTTATAACTCCCAGATGTATTAGGGAGACACTGTGCATCATCACATTAACAATTAAAAATAAGGAGAATCAAAAACTACCTTATAAATATAAGTAAAAATTATACTTAAAATTTCCTATAAAATTATATTTTTGTGCCCTTGGTCATATGTCACTCTTCAATGTTCTCACATAAGGTAACCAAGTCAGCTGTGCTCTGTTGCTCAGCACAAGGAAGTCCCTGATTAATGTAGTGCCTCTCTCTCTCTCTCTCTCTCTCTGCCTCTCTCTCCCTCTCTCAATATTTCATTTAGCATGGGATTCATCAGCAAAATTGTAACTCAGTACCAACACTTCAGCCACTGTTCTGATCCTTCACTGAGTATTTCCATACTGCTGGGAAAAGCATCATAGTAGGTTTTTTCTCACTAAAAATTCATATTGCTTGAACATTTATCACTGTATTTAATTCTTTAGATAACCATGATTTCTACTAGATAGGCAAGAAAAAAAAGCTTATTAGAAATGTTCTATCAAAATTTTTATACATCCATCTATTGATTCCTTCTATATCTCCTTTTCTTTTTTCTTCAAGAAAAATACTTATCCTGTATGCCCATAACCCCACTTTATTCACCTCCAAATTTAAGAATTAGACATTAAACTGTTCAGGTATTTAAGTTCCCTGTACATTCCTTCTCAATTCTATTAATTTTTCTCTTCTCTTAAAGTTAACTATATATTTGATCAATAAAGTCCACATTAACTCCTATTAAACGAATGGCATCTTCTCTTGCCTATACATGAAATTCACTTCTGTTTTACTCCTCTTCCTTTTGTATCTTGTGTGTTTTTTTCTTCCCTTCAGGACTAGTTCCATCAGCATATGACTTCTATTTTTTAAAAAATACACAATTCATATTCTCCTTTACAATAATACTCCTTGAGAGAATTGAGAAATCTCACTATATGTACTTCTGACCTACAGAAGTACATATAACACTGTTCTACAGAAATTAATCTTGTCAAGACACCAATCATTTGCACAATGCCAAATAAATGTTTGTTGTTCAGAGTTTATATCACTTGACCTACTACCATTAGATTCTGTTGATGATTCTCTTCTTGAAAGATTTGGCTTGGATTCCAGAACACCAGAAATCCCTTGTTTGATGTAGATTCTGCTGTATTTTGTATATAAATAATCAGCTTGCTTGAAAATTTTATCTTTTCCCTCCTAAATTTTATACCTCATTTTCCCTTATTACAACATTAGAGGCTTGGTGCATGAAATGCGTGTACTGGCGGGGGGGGGGGGGGGGAGGGTATTTCCCTCAGCCTGGCCTGCGCCTGCTCACAGTCTGGGAGCACTTGGCGGGTATCCTACTGATGGCTAACCTGGCAGCTGGACATCCTTAGTGCTGCCATGGAGATGGAAGAGGCTCCTGCCACCACCGCTGAGCTTGCCAGCCATGAGCCCAGCTTCTGGCTGAGAGGTACTCCCCCTGTGGGAGCACACTGACCACCAGGGGGCAGCTCCTGCGTTGAGTGTCTGTCCCCTGGTGGTCAGTGCTTGTCAGAGTGACTGGTTGTTCTGCTGGTTGTTCCGCCATTCAGTTCATTTGCATATTAGGGTTTTATTATATAGGCTAAAGAAAATATGAGCACTTTGGTAATAAGGAAGCAGCCCAAGCTTTGTTTCTGATATACAGGAAACATACCTTCTTCATTAAATAGATTTTTGAGGCAAAAGATGGGGTAAGGCTTCCTCCAGGGACCTCCCCAGATTTGGTGTCCCTGGTATGTGCATGGGATTATGCTTGGATAAGGGGGAAAGCAGGGGCTAAAGGGTCAGGTGGGGTGAGGGGCTCTAAGCTACAAGGTTTGGGAAAGCTCAGGGTCAGCAGAGGGGAAAAAAGAAAAAAATTAAAAATAAGTTGTTTGATTTATTGAGTTAATAAATCATGGCATTTATTCAGTTAAGGGATTTTTATTTTATTCAGATTGTTTGAGAATTTGAAAATATAAAGGAATATTAAACTTCATACAATACATTTTATGCATCTGTGGAGACTATCATATCATTTATTTATATATTATTTTCTATAACAACTTTTATAAGATTGAGATTATATATACTGCTTAAGCATTTCTACCCCCAAAATTACCTATGCATTAGGGAAGATCAGATAATGTATTGCAGCATTGTTTTCTTCACTGAATATTGGTTTTCCTTGAGCCAAATCTCTGTTCTCTTTAGAGCAAAATTCCTTGGCATAATTGTCCCACCCTGACACTAAGCAGAGATAAAGAATTTACATTTGCCAGAGTATTTTTATTTTGTTGTGTTATTATCTGCCTCATTTAGACTTCCACTGAGATTAGAGGTTTTTGAGAGTTCCAGCCACTACCCTTGCTTATACTGGCTCAAAAACGTGTCTCCTGTCCCCTGTGGCAATAATTCTAAGTCTGAAACTGCTATTAGTAATACAGTAGTTTTAGTTTTACTTATGCTTACACCTCAAGATTTCAGTTCAAGCTTTGTTTCAGCTTCCATGGATTCTTCTTGACTTCTTTTGCACACTCAGCTATACATGTAAAATAATGATGCTGCTTTCGGATTTCTAACTGTTTCATACCAGGAATCATTTCTTTCCAAAATAGCTCATCTGTCAAATTTCAAAATGTAGAATAGCCATTTACTATAACTCTTCTAAAAGTAATGCTTTCAATAATTTCAAGATGTTGCAAAGCAGTGAGCTCCTAACATTCTATATATTTTATTTGAAATTTTGTTTTCAAATTATAAATACTATATAATAAAGAGGTAATATGCAAATTGACTGTCATGCCCTCTCACAAGATGGCTGCCCTCATGTGGGAATAAGATGGTCACATCCATGTGTTCACAAGAAAGATGGTTGGCAGGGGAGGGTATTTGAAGCAACTGGACCGACAGGGGAGGGTAGTTGGGAGGGACCAGGCCTATAGGGGAGGGAAGTTAGGGGAGACCGTGCCTGCAGGGGTTGGCCATTGGTGGTGATCAAGCCAGCAGGGGAACAATTAGGCATTGATCAGGTTGGCAGGGGAGTGGTTAGGGACAAGCAGGCAGAAAGGCAGTTGAGCAGTTGGGAGCCAGCAGTCCTGGATTGTGAGAGGGATGTCTGACTGCCACTTCAGCCATCCCCCGAGGGGTCCCAGATTGGAGAGTGGTGCTGCTGGGCTGAGGGGCACCCCCCCCCCATGCACAAAATTTGTGCATGAAGCCTCTAGTATATATAAAGCGTATATGAAGTGTATATGTACTTTTTAAATGTATTTTTTATTTCATAAGTGAATCTCACTTTCTCTTCCACTTTTGACCTGCCTGTCTATCTTCAGTTATGTTTTCTCTTAGTTATGACTACAGAATTGCTTTCTGAATTTTGATTCCTTCCTTCCTTCCTTCCTTTCTTCCTTCCTTCCTTCATTCCTTCCTTCCTTCCTTCCACTTACTTCTCTTTCTTTCTTTCTTTCTTTCTTTCTTTCTTTCTTTCTTTCTTCCTTCCTTCCTTCCTTCCTTCCTTCCTTCCTTCCTTCCTTCCTTCCTTTCTTCCTTCCTTTCTTCCTTTCTTCCTTTCTTGTTTCTTTCTTTCAAGATATAAGTTTATCCTAATCTCTCTTTATGTCAGCTAACTCCCACTGGGTCAATCCTGGCCTTCCGGGGCCCATCTCAAATATACCTGCACCCAGGCTGCACTAGACAGACAAGATGTGAAACCTACTACTTCTCATCTCCTTCAGAGCCTTCAGCTTAGAACTCTATGGGTACAAAATATGAAAAGTGTTTCTGATGTCTATGCTAAGTGGAAATGAAACATATTTCTTTCAGAAAATAGTTATACAATGTTACATTTGATCTTCTTTTCTGTGTGTGTGCGTGTTTTACTGTGTGAACAGGTGATCATGTCAGCTGTACAACAGAAAACTGAACACATGGAGAAGAGTTTAGAGTGATAATCAAATAAAATTTTCCAAATGAATATGGCACAGGCTCACATTACACATAACAGTTTTGTGCATATGGCAATATGCTACTAACAGTAAGTGGTTCTCACAAATAACTCAGCAATATTACTTCCTCATAATGAAAATAAGTATTAGCATTTGTCTTTGTTCATTCTCCAGTATTTAGAAGCAGCCATAAATGTTAGCAGTTTTCCCTGATAGTTTAATCTTCAGTTTTTGCACATACATTCACTAATTTTTACTGAAATATTGAATCTAATTCTTAAGATTTTATGCTTCTGAGGCTAACAACGTCCATCCTAACTGATAATTCTGTAGTGGAATAGACAGCTCTTTACTTCTTTAGACAAAGATCTAATGGATGGCTAATTCATTGAACAACCAAATGGAAAACACCAGAGTGAGTGAAAAATAATTTTTCAGCTAAAAATGGCACATGTTAATTGTATCAAGTAAGGTTTATTGATTGTAAGGAACAAACACTAACTCAAGGCTCAATGTCTACTCAGGTCCTGGAATTTGGTGAAGATTGTAATCAAAGTCATTTGAGATGAATAAGTTAAGTAAAACTTTTATGGGTTGTCTATTGGTATTCTTCCTTAGTAATCTATATTAACTATAGCTAGAGATTTCTATGAATCGAACTCTTCCTTCAAATATGTTTGTATCATCATATCTGTACTTAAACACCATAGTTAAATGCTTATTATGCTGGTAAGATCCATTTTGCTTCTTAAGGTTAATTGCTTCTACTTCTATTTCATAATATTAAATTTCTCTCAGTTCTATTGAGAAGTATCCAATTTTAACTGTAAACCTTCCTACCAACATTTCTGGCCAACAGAAAACAGGTATAAATTGTTTTCCAAACATTTTGGTGTTTTTCTACACCAATTTATTTCTGATAATAAAGGAAAAAAAGTCTTCTGAACACTGTCAGATAACATAATGAAGGAATTAAAATATTCCTTTTTTTGCAAATATTTACATATATTTTCCTACATTATGCCAATTTTACTCTGACCTTATAAATCACTTATGTATAATAGCCATAAATTGAGGTTTTATTAGTCGATCTTGTAAATTATTTTCTTAAATAGCAACCAAATGTCCCAACAAGTTATTTAATGAACAATATACTAAAAGTACATTGATATTTTTTTTTAAATTGAGCTTGATTAAAAATTATGTTCTTACCTTCTTGATTAAGCATCCACTAAGTAAATTCCTCCACTATTTTTTGAGTAATATAAATTAATGAATTACTGTATTTCTTTCTGGATATACCTTTGATTCTGCTTTTCACTCTGTAGAGATTTTACATGCAAACTCTTATTTCCAACTGAATAGCAAGAAAAAGAAGGTGATGCCTTTCTCAAGAAGGGCAGTTCTTTGGGCAAACATTTCAGAGTCTTCTGGATCCTCTGATTACAATTATTGAGTTATAACTTAAAAAATAATAGGATCCTAGCTTTCAAATATGTATGATATCTGACAATGTTGAGCATTCAAGTGGAGTTGTAATTTATTAGCTCATAGAAGAACCTGGCAACCTTGGATTATGGGAGCATCAGCTTCATAATTATAAGGAATAAAAAATCATTTTGGTGATCTCACATACTTTCTCAGTTTCAGATCCTGACTTGAGGCAAAAATTTTGAGGTTAAAGTTAGTTTTCTCTTGCTGAGTTACCCAATGCCATTTAGAAAAAACACACAAAAACATCTTACTTTGTTAGTTTGTTTTTACTCCTTATTTCCTTTAAAGTGGTTGAATGGAAGCACCGACTTCATCTCCTCAGTCTTAACCTTCAGTGGTGATCATATCTCAAGTTCACACAAGTAAAAGTCATTGATTTTGAACTATCACTTTCCTATCCTCACCATATAAATAAAAGTTTCATTACATATCACCTATGTTTAAACTCAAACCAATGAGACTATCTCATGTTGTCTTGAGGACCCACTGAATGTATCATTTCTTTAGTATCAATTAAGCCAGTTAGAGTTAAGTTGAAGAACAGAACAGGCTCTTGCTAAGTTAACAGTGAAGAGTGGGGACAGATATTGTTTAAAAGATATTGGTGTAGTTCCAATAAATGAAAGGAAGTTTAAATGTGAAAACAATGATGAAAATCCTGACCAAAACATTTTTGAAGACATCAGTTACAGGAGCTAATAAATTATTCTTCTGAGGTACTTCAGCTCCTTTGGTCATCAATTACAACAATGACCCAAAGCAGGTTTTGGTCATTTCTTAATAGGTGAAATTGAATATAAAAGGAGGACAGAAAAAATAGCCTCTACACTGCAAAACAAAATAATATAAAGTTTAAATTTTAGCATCTGGAAGCAATGAACCAGATCAGAGTGGTAAGGTAAATAAATATATTTTTTAGATTTGTTCAGTTTTAATAAAGCATTCTAAAAATGGAAATGTAAGAGACAACTGAATGACTTGCATGCATGCATATGAGCATAATCAATGGACACAAGACACTGGGGGGTAGGGGAGGAGGGGGGAGGGTCAAGGGGAAAAAAATGGAGACCTATCTATCACTCGTTGTAATACTTTAAGCAATAAAACAAAATAAAAAAAATAAAATGGAAATGGTCTATCAAGTAGTTTAGAAAACTGAATATTAGAGTATATCTGGAATAAAGATGTGTATTTATAAATTATTTTATAGATAAGACATTTGAAACACTGAGCTGAATGAGGATTCTTTGAGAAAGCATAGGCAGGCAAAGGGCCAAGAAAGGTACCAAGTAGATATTTGTATTTAGTGACATAGAAGGAAAAGTGAGATAAATTAAGAAATTAAATTTAGAAGTGATTATAGGAGAAGAACACAATTATAAAATATCAAGAAGAAAATATATTTTAAAAGAGGCTATTTTGTCCTATAGTCAGAATCATACTCAATAATAAAAAATAAAATATTATTTAAGTACAAATCACAAAAAATGTTTGCTATCATTTGTATCATTAAACATTATTGCTCTGAAAGTGTGGCCGATGGCAAAAATGATCACAAATTTATCTCATCCCTGCATTCATGTCTTTTTGTAATGTGATCTTATAGTTCCCTTCATGAAAAGGGGGAGTGTGGGATCTATTTCTCCACTACTTGAATTTTGGCTTGAATATGTGCTTTTCTTTGGCAAATGAGACTTAAACTTGAAAGTACTAGTGTAGTGAGGCTAATCCTCTATTGCTACTCTTGAGAACTCTAAAACCCACCACTACAGTAATAGTCCTAGCATAGCCTGTTAAATGAGAAGAGACTCATGGTCAAGGTATGCTCCATTGCCACAACTAACGTGGAGCCAACAGCTCAATATTTGAATAATTTTCATTCCCTGTTGGTAGACGGTTGTCTTCTGGAATTGTAACTCCCTCACATTTCTAAAGTGTGACTGTGGTAGACAAAATACTTATGGTAACAGACATAGCCCTCAGGCAGGGAAGAAAGGGGACAAAGAGCACAAGGTGGGATGTTGACAGCCTTCTGAAAACTCTGTGTCACTGTTGTTGAACTCAGCTGTGGGACATTTACGTGGAGCAGGGCATCAAACTCTGCTGGATTATGTCCATATTTCCTAGAGTATCTGATAAACATTAGGTAGTTATTTTGATTTCCTAAGTCTTTGCAGTTTTGTTCAACATTATGAGGGGATTTTGATTTGCATTTCCTTCTACATATGAACATATTTGCCCGCATATTCACCCAGTGGAATATTATTAATGGTGACCATAATATAAGCATTGAGAAGGCAAATGTGATATGTACTCAGTAGAAGGTAACAGGCAACTGGCCACCTAATACTTCATATTTACAACTTTGTGTTCTTAGGTCCTGAAATAAAATAGAAAAAAAATCAAAAAAGATCTTCCTCAAAAGATCATAATTTATTGACTTTATGATGCCAACTAACAGCATGGGAATAGACCAGTGGCTCAAGTCTAGTACAAAAGAACATTTTTCTTGGCTGAAGTTAGGATAACTTTTCACATTGAGTAACATTAACAATAACTTCCCAGTTCAGCATTTCCTCTTCTCTTTCCCTGACAATACACAATTCCTAAGAAAATGGCATCAAATAACAGCTAGATGAGTCTGCTAATCTGTTCTTTACTAGTTCTTCAGAGGAAAAAAATCTTCTCAGAAGTATCAACAAACGTTAACGTTTTATAGAATCTTTGCATATTGTGGTGTATGGTATCAGTCAGCCAATGGACATGAAGATTTTCTAGATGGATCAAGTTTCTATCATCACATTGGTATCAAAACTCCACTTAGATCTCATGTCAAAATAAAAGAGTCAAATAAACTTCAAAAGGCAGAAAGCTTCCATATTGATTATGGAGAATGTGAACTAAAAATGTTCTAAGACAAGAGAGAATACAAGTTTTACCAGGATGTTCCAATTGGAGATGATAGTATGAATCTTCACTCAAAGTAGCTAATGTCCATCCTTCTCTTTGTTGTCCTCTATGAGGTGGCCCAACTATCCCTCTAAATTTATATCCTACCATCTCTCTTTCATCCCTTCAAGTTCAACTGACCATTTTTTTTTTTTTTTTAATATACCAAGTTCATGCTCAGCTTATAGGTGCTTTATTTGCCTGGTATTCTTTTCCCCATGTTCTTTATATCTCTAATCACTCAATGTCAACACAGATGCTTCTCCTTAACACCCTAATGTGGCTCTCTACACAGCCTAGACCAAACTATTATATTATCCGATTTTATTTTCTTCATATTCTTTTCTCTATGCAAAACTGCCTTGATTGCACATTAATTTAATGCCTTCACTCTTACAGCATCAATTCCATGTGATCAGGAAACTTGTCTGTCTCATTCAATATTTCCAATGCCCAAATTTTGTCTGACCAGGGATAAAGTAACTCCACAACATCCTATATAAAGTAAGGATATAGCAGGAGTTCAAATCCTAGCAATCAAACTCAAGTTTGGGGGTAGCAGTGTGGAAAGAAGTTCAATAGTGCTATAATAATGACAAAAACTTCAAGTCAAAGATAGGAGGTGAAATTGATATCATTGTATTTAACTGAGCTATTAATTAACTGGGAAGTAATAAAGGGAAGGCCAAATATTATAGACATGACCATTGAGATCTGATGATTAACTGTCAGTCACACCTGGAAGCAGCTCATTAGCCAGAATAGGCATGGCCACTGCAAGGTTGTAAAATCTAATCTAATAAAAGAGTAATATGCAAATTAAGCACCACTCTGAGACACCCAAGCCACACCCCCCAGCCAAGTCAGGTCCCCAGCCAATCAGAGCAGCTGTATGCAAATTAACCCAGCCAAGATGGAGGCCGGCAGCCATGGAGCTACAGCAAACAGGAGGCTTCTGTTGCAACTGCCTGCCTAGGCTGGCTGGGCCTCTGCTCAAGGCAACATTGTTTCAATTATAGAAGCCACTGAGTTGAAGCAAACAGGAGGCTTCGCTGCCTGACTAGGCCTCCGCTTAAGGCAACAAAATTTCAATTATAGAAGACTAGGGGCCCGGTGCACGAAATTCATGCACAGGAGGAGGGTGGGGGTCCCTCAGCCCAGCCTGCCCTCACTCACAGTCCAGAACCCCTCAGTGGATGTCCTGTGATGGCCCCAGTCTGGCAGGCACCTTTGTGTGTACCTGTACGTGTGTGTCGACACTGGGGGCCTGCCCCCAGTCACATCTGAGGCCCCCAGTAGTCAGGACCAGGGCATTTTTCTCCAGCTCCCGGATTCCCTGCGAGGGGACTCGGGGAGTCCGGCCCAGGCAGGTGGCGAGGCCGGCAACTGGGGGGCCTTTCTCTGCCGGCCCTCTCCCTGCCAGCCCGGGGCGCCTTTCTGTTTCTCCGGCTCTCTGGGCAGGCGCAAGGCAGGCAACTGGGGGGCCTCTCCCTGCCGGCCCTCTCCCTGCTGGCCCTCTCCCTGCTGTCCCGGGGTGCCTTTTTGTTTCTCCAGCTCCCCGGGCAGGCAGCGAGGCGGGCAACCGGGGGCCTCTCCCTGCCGCCCGGGGTTCCATTGTCCATTTCTCCGGCTCCCCGAGTCCCCGCAAGGCGACTCAGAGAGCCCAGCCCCCAGAGCAGGCAGCGAAGCAGGCAACCGGGGGCCTCGCCTCTGGCCCCGGAGCCTTTCTCCCGATCCTCAGTCCCCTTACAGGGTCAGGGAGGGGAGAAATGGGGCTTGGGCCTGGGTGAAGCAGCTGCGCCTGCCATCTTGGCTGAGTTAATTTGCATACAGCCACTCTGATTGGCTGGTGGCCATCCCGAAGAAATGGTCAATTTCAATTTTACACATTTATTAGTTTAGAAAAATAAACCCAAGAAAGCTGATTCCAGCCAGCCTAGCTGGAACATTGGGTAAATGGGAGCTGTGGGCAGCCTAAAAATGGCCCTCAGCCCCTCACCCAGGCTGGCCACACCCCCATGGGGTGAGGGTCCCCACTGGGGGGTCTTGGCCAGCCTGCCTGCAAACAGCCATAATCCCCTCACCCAGGCTGGCCAGGCATGCCAGCAGGTGGACATCCCCCGAGGGGTCCCAGACTGTGAGAGAGCACAGGCCGGGCTGAGGGACCCCCCTGAGTGCCCAAATTTTTGTGCACCGGCTCCCTAGTCTTAGATAATAAGCTCCCAAGCAAAGGTGTTCCCTAGCTCTCTCTTGCTCTTGCTCTGTCTCTTGCTGCTTGTACCTGACTCCTGGATCTCAGAGTTCTCATGCTCTGCACTTGGCCACATGGCCTACAGCCAGGTGGACCCCACACAATGGACTAAAGGACTGTGATTAGCCCGATGCTGTACTGGACACAACTTCACCATGGAAGGGAACCTTTGGACACTGGCTTTGCCTTTCGCTCTCCTGGATCCCCAGCTGCATCTTTTCCAGGACTGGATTAAAGGAAATGGGACTTTAGAAACTGAGGGCTATAACTCTACACAAATAAAAATCACTCATTCTCCCATGGGAGTCTTGTAAATATTTTTTTTCCTCAAAATATCATAGAGCCCAATCACAAGCACCATGTAGGGAAAGAAATACCCCACTTTCACCAATAACAAAACAATCTTTATTTCAGGCTTAAATTCCTAAAAAGCAAGCCTATACTGTTTCCTTAAATCTTTTTAATATGGTCTTCTATATGGATAACTACTTTTTGATTACTATCAAGTGGAAGGGGAAAATTCCAGGTAGAAAAGAAGACATGTGACATGGACAATGATTATGCCTGAAGTAGCTAAATCTGGATGGCACTTAATAAGAGAGAGGTCATTCTGGCCCACTTTGGTCTAAAAAAAATAAAAGTTTTGTCTGTGTAACTATCCTGAAATTTTCCTCTTTCCCTACTTACGCGGCCTCTAGAAACATTACCTCTCCAAGGAGTGTTTTCTTGCTGATGTCAGTATCTCATGCCTGTGTGATAAGTAAATGAATTGTCAGAATTAACTTTGAATTGTCAGGATTAAATTGAGGTGCCACAAAGAAAGTGTGAGCAGTATCAGAGTGTGGATGTGTAAAGGGGGAGTGTAGGAAGAGGCTTTGGGGCAAGTGACACTGGGACAGCAACTTAGAGGTGATTTTCTCAGAGGTGTGAATCAGCAGGTGTACCTTACACCACCTTGACATTTGTGCCTGTGAAATTGTGAGTGTGAGGTGCCCAAAAGAACACTGGCAGCTGCTTTTGTAAGGAAAATATACCTCGATGCTAAATTTGTCCCCCGAGATAGGGACTGAAGGAGAAAATGTCCACTTAGCTTCTTAACAATGGAGAAAGGATCAACGTGGGTCAGTGCTTTGGACGAGTGGAAGTGGAGGTGTTTTAAAATGGGTAGTCTCTTAAAAAAATACATTTTTTTTTTAATTTCAGAGAGGAAGGGGAAGGGCGAGAGAGAGATAGAAACATTAATGATGAGAGAGAATTATTGATCAGCTGCCTCTAGCACTGGGGATTGAGCCCATAACCTATTCATTTGCCTGATTGGGAATTGACGCTCAACCATTGAGCCATGCTGGCCAGGTTGAATGGGTAGTCTTGATCTTTATCCAGAACTTGAAGATCATGTCTGCAATGTGTCAGTATCCTTACAAAGAAATCCTGAGCCTCATTCATCATTGAAAGGTGTATAAATTGATGCATGCCATTCGGCAAAAGTTATCAAATTTAAAAATGTATCATCCCTTGATCAAATATTTATCTGTTTGGAATTTAATCTGTGGAATTTAGTAATATAAATACATGTATGGGCATGGCTATCACAGGTTTGTATTTTAAAGCAACTGAAAACAGCCTAAATGACAATCAAGATTTTTTAAAGTAATTTGTGTTGCTTTTGTAAAATGTGAATATTATGCAGCACTTAAAAATAGAGAAGTATAGATGTGCATGCAGTGACGAGAAATACTGGAGATCTCTGAGGTAAGAAAAGAAAGTTGCAATGATTTCAGCATAGCATGACCCCAAGTTTGTTATACAAACATGGACAGGACTTTTAGTTTTTTAAATCAACTAAAATCATGTAATTTGTAAAGGCAATTAACAAATAGGTCAAAATGAACAGATCCCTATTGTAAGTTACATTTGTAATAGATTTGTCCATATATAACAGTAAACTAGAATTCTTATATTTTATTTATATTAGTTTATTGTATAACCCTTCACATATCCTATTGGAGAAAAGTCCCTGATTTCCATTTGGAATGCCTCTGTTCCTCTCTATTGCTTCCCAGCTTGAAGTCCTAAGAATGCTTTTGTCTAAGGGGGTCAGACAGTAAAAACATGAGCTCATTGGCTGCACTATAATCACACTTTAAGGCTGGACAAACATGATTCAATAGGCAAAGGAACTATGCACACATGCTCGCCTGGATACCTGCTACAGCCCAGGAGACTTCTTGGAAACCAAAATCACTTCAGTGATAGGCCTGACTTCCCCAAGTTTCAATTATTATAGTCTAATTCTTTTCTTTTAAATGTGCTACAAATTCTCCAGGTATAAGCTAAAACCCAAAGGGCTGGCTAACACAGACTCCAGAGTCTGCCAGAAAATGGACCTAGAAAATTAACCTTGTTCCTTTAATAAGGTGATTGGCAGCTTTTCAAATATATGAGGTTGTGTTGTACCCTATTTCCTTAGAGTTTCAGATGGATTCCCCATACATCTATCTACTGTTTATGATTATAAAGTGATTATTTGTTTATACCAATGTGGTGAAAACACTGCTACTTTTCTTCCCAAATAAAAATTAAAAAATTAAATTTGCCCTAACCAGTTTGACTCAGTGGATAGAGTGATGGCCTGTGGACTCAAGGGTCCCAGGTTCGATTCCGGTCAAGGGCATGTATCTTGGTTGAGGGCACATCCCCAGTAGGGTGCATGCAGGAGGCAGCTGATCGATGTTTCTCTCTCATCAATGTTTCTAACTCTCTATCCCTCTCCCTTCCTCTCTGTAAAAAATCAATAAAATATATTTAAAATTAAAAAATTAATTTTGGCATGCACTTCTGTTAATGCATCTTGCTATATGTGTAAAGTAAAATATATGTATATAAATATATGTGCTTGTTTTTGCAAAGAAAGTTACAAGGAGAATATACAAGAAGCAGTTTCTGCTGGGAGGTGGAAGTGAAGGGGTTGGAGTACCTATTTCCCCTTATAGCTCTTGTACTATTTACCTTTTAGCATCATCATGTCAGTTAGATCATCATAATTAAAAACACAGGGTTTTGTTTGGTTGCTGTCACATTTTAATGAAAGAGAGGAGGAAACAAAAGAAAGAACATCACTTACAGAAATTCCTAGGCATTTGCACTAAATTCCTGGCAGGATTGACTGTGTTTCCTGCTTGCGAATCAGCTTGCTCAGTCAGAGCTCAAAGAAAGTTCTGCTGGATTTTATTTTTATGTTAAAACTAAGCATAGTACACCTTGCATTTACATGGCACCCAGTTATGTAAAATATGTTCAATTTTTAGTTAAGGCAATGGATCAAGAAAATTTAACACTTTTCTGAGCATTGATTCATCATGAAGATGAAGTGGGATGTGAGTATAGTGGTAGGTGATGAGAATAATAATTTAACAAATACATTATTGACATTACCTGGAGCCATATAAAATCCAGCAGAATTTGCTGAGACTCAAAACATTTGGAGAACTATCTCTGTGGGGAATCACATTCAGAGTCCGAGATACTATTTTTTAGTATGCTAAACTGAATTAAATCTCTATCAATGACAGTCCACTTGCTATTTGGCAATAGTCATCCCTGCAATGTCTAATGTGTAATTTAACCAATTATAGTAAAACAAACAAACAAAAATAATAATAATGTTAGGGGAAGAAATAGAATATTGAGGACCAGCTACAATTCTAAGAAATAGTAACTATGCTCTGTTAACCTTAATGCTTCATTTCTGATTAAAGAAAGCACATTCTAACCTGGCTGGGAGTTGTATGCCCTGGCACATGGGAGCTAACTTCAGAATGCACTCCATCCTCCTGTCCCTCGAACTGCCTATCATTATGGAAACGTTTACAACCTCATGACTGCAACAACCTAGTCCTGAAGGCACCTGCCCTTTACAGCTCGAAGCTCCTATTGCCTGTTATCTGGTCCCGGGGCACCCAGAGGCACCGCCCTCTCTGACCACCCCACTTTGTTATTGATATGAAAGTTAAATTGATCCATCCCCCCAGCCCACAGGCCTTGTAACCTGTAATGATTTGTTTCATGCCTACTTCCCCATGCCTATAATTCCTACTTTCCCAAGTAATCTACCCAATATAAGCAGCTGCTTATGTGGAGGGCAGAGCAGATTTTTGTGTATGACCTTCTGCTCTCCTATACTGCCAGAATTATTGGAATAAATGCTCATATATAATTAAACTCTGTCTCTGCTTGATTATATGAAATAGCGACAGGCAGCCTGGACCTCTTGATTGTCCTGTTTTAATTTGACTATGAAATGTATGTGTATATGAATGACATGCTTTCTTTATTTTTTTAAATTTATCTTTATTGTTTAGATTATTACAGTTGTTCCTCTTTTCCCCCCTATAGCTCCCCTCCTCCCATTTCCCACCCCAACTTCTGTCCTTGCCCCCCCACTGTCCTCATCCATAGGTGTACAGTTATTGTCCAGTCTCTTCACGCACCAACACCCTTAACCCCCCAAAATTGTCCATCCACTCCATTCTATGCCTCTGATTCTATTCTATTCACCAGTTTATTCTGTTCATCAGATTTTTTATTCACTTGATTCTTAGATTCACTCGTTGATATATATTTGTTGTTCATAATTTTTACTTTCCTTTTTCTTCTTCCTCATTCTCAAAGGATACCTTTCAGCATTT
>PVJC01021089.1:9014-28669 GCA_004026665.1 Murina feae | reverse complement strand
TCTCTTGCTATTTTTTTATGATAAACAGTCTAGCTAGTGTGAACTACCCTGTTTATTTATTTCTTTTACTAATAACACTTAAGATCTCCCTCTTAACAAAACTTTAAGTGTACATTGTAATATTGTTAAACATAGGCACTGTTTAAATTTTTATTTTGATTTGTGTCAGAATATTTTAGAGCACATAATTAAATTGTTTTCAGGAAGTACTTAAATGTTATAGTTTGCAACTTTTTTGGATGGAAATATGAGGTGTCTGCACATAAAAATGAAAATCCTAAATATATATTCTACATAACCACTAAAACTGTTTTTATCTCTCATCAAAATATGGATCTCTTAACCTTGTTCCTCTGAATTCTATATTAAAATATTAAATCTTGCCCTAATCAGTTTGGCTCAGTGGATAGAGCGTTAGCCTACAGACTGAAAGGTCCCAGGTTCGATTCCAGTCAAGGGCATGTACCTTGGCTGTGGGAACATCCCCAGGTGTGCAGGAGGCAGTTGATCGATGTTTTGCTCTCATCGATGTTTCTACCTCTCTATCCCTTTCCCTTCCTTTCTGTAAAAAATCAATAATATATATATATATATAGATATAGATATAGATATAGATATAGATATAGATATAGATATAGATATAGATATATTTTTTTTAAATTAAATCTTTTCTTTACTAAATTCACTTTTGTTGTATTCAGCATATGGAAAGACTACACTTTAATTTTAATTGCAAAATTATGTCTTTCATATTGAACAAAATCTTATCCAGGAGGCTTTTCTCTTTATAAGTTACTAGAGGCTCAGTGCATGAGATTCATGTGTGGGTACAGTACATGCAATCAGGGCCATCTTCCCAAGCTGTTTGCAGCTGGCCCTGCCCCCTCATAATCCCCCATCCCTAGTTCCCCATTTGCCATCAGGTGATTGGTGCTTGACATCTGGGGAAAGGGACCCAGAGATCGGCTGTTCCCACCCAATCGCCAGCCCCAGACCCGAAGCAGGTAGCCATCAGGTGATAGGGACCTTCCAGCCAGGGAAAGGGACCAAGAGGTGGTCAGTGAGCCTCATGGTGACTGGTCCAGTGGTCATACTGGTTATTCTGCCATTAGGGTCAATTTGCATATTACCCTTCTATTATATAGGATAGAGGCCTGGTGCTTGGGTGAGGGGCTGGCTGGCCTACCCTGAAGGAGTCCCAGATCAAGATGAGGGGAGCCCTCTGGAGGGTGGGGCTGCTGGCATTTGCGGGTTGGCCCTGCCCCCGATTGGGGGGAGGGATTCTGCTGGGACAAGGCCTGCCTGGGCAAGGGGCCAGGGGTGGTTTGCAGGCTGGCCATGTCCCTGATCAGGATGGGGGTCCCTCCATGAGGGTGGGGCCATCCTGGGCGAGGGGCCAGGGGCAGTTTGTAGGCTGGCCAAGCACCTGGCTTTGTCAGGAAAGACGTCTGGAAGATGCCTGGTCTAATTAGCATATTACCCTTTTATTAGTATAGATTCTGAATTATTTGATTTGATTTGATGACTTCTTGTGTGTATATGAAAACCCAAGTTAGAATTTTAGAGGAGCAGGAGGGAGGAAGGAAGAAAGCTGAACTCTATTCCCATGTCCTGATACGTGAAAGCACAAATAAAGTCAGAAGGGAGCACTAGGGTATGGGGCATCTAGTTCCTACTAGTCCAGCAGGCCCCTGAGCTGTGCTTTCATACTGTCCCTCTCTGTGGTTTCTTATTCCACATCTAAAAATGAGCCTCTGTGTCTAGACTTCAAGGCACCTTAACTCCCTTCAGCCACAAAGTTCATGTTCCAGCCGCAGCTGGGCACGGCAGAGGCTCCCTCCCGTGGGCATAGCCTACAAGAGCTGGAGCAGTTTGATTTTGATTAACGCAGCGGTTCTCAACCCTCTGGCCCTTTAAACACAGCTCCTCATGTTGTGACCCAACCATAAAATCATTTTCGTTGCTACTTCATCACTGTGATGTTGCTACTGTTATGAATCGTCATGTAAATATCTGATATGCAGGATGGTCTTAGGCGACCCCTGTGAAAGGGTCGTTCGACCGCCAAAGGGGTCGAGACCCACAGGTTGAGATTCGTTAACCATTTACCGATCCTCTACATGAAGAAAAAAACCAAATGAACGAAAGAAAACACTAGGAGAAACTTCCTTAATTGGTGCTAATATTCATGCTTAACCATCCTGGGAAAGATTGCTTCATCTCTACAATGGTCACTGGGCTTCACAGCCAGAGCAGTCCCACCCACGTCACAGCCTGAGAATGGGCATTTAGAGACGACCAATGGAATCGGAGAGAGGAGGATGTCAGAGGGCGACATTCACACCGTCTCTCGCTGCCGCCGATCCCGTGTCTCACACAGCTAGCTGACCTGCGATTCCTCGCCTTCGAAGCGAAGGGGATGGACCAGATGTCCTGCGAAGGCTTTCCAGTTCTGACATTTTATGAACTGCTGACGTACATATTTGCTCGAGCATCTCTCGCATACCACTTGCCATCTTTCCGGCAAGCCATACCAAGTTACGACACTGATATAAAAATTACAAAACCCCTTCATCCTGTTAATAGATAATTGGGGGCACATTAGACATTTTAAGAGTTTCTTTGAGGATGTATCCTTGGGATCGGGCAGTGCCACACTGAAGTGGTGGGTAGCCCTCTGCCAACAGGACCCGGGGAGGGGCCTTTATAGAGAAGAGGCAGAAAGTCTGAAACTTGCTGATTGGCTGTAGCCTCCAGCCTGGCTGGCTGTTTGTGAGTGGTTTGCCTTGGGTTTCCATGTTGGTCACGTGAGGCTTTTGCAGGTTATTTTTGTTTGCTTATGTAGGCAGCCCTGGCAGTAGCGCCACCTCAGTTTAGTTAACTTAAAATCCCTAACACTTTGTTTTGTTTTTAATATATTTTATTGATTTTTTACAGAGAGGAAGGGAGAGGGATAGAGAGGTAGAAACATCGGTGAGAGAGAAACATCGATCAGCTGCCTCCTGCACACCTCCTACTGGGGATGTGCCCGCAACCAAGGTACATGCCCTTGACTGGAATCGAACCTGGGACCTTTCAGTCCGCAGGCCAACACTCTATCGACTGAGCCAAACTGGTTATGGCAAACCCCTAACACGTTGGAGGGGAAGCTCAGACTAAGCCCACCCTTCTCCCCGCAAGGCAGACCTGGAAAATAAAGGCTTTTGCAAAACCTCAGGCCTGGGTATGGCTGTCACTCCAGGTTCTGCCTTTAGTCAGCTCACTAACAATCAAACTTTTGCCTTGGTTTTCTTGTTCGTAATGTTTGTTCCAAGGATTGCAATTCATGTAGGAGGAGTGCCTCAAACCTAGTAGGTGCTTGATCATTTGCAGAAGACATCTGCTCTGTGACCCTGGACGGTTCGCACTACCTCGGTTCCTGTTTCTTCGCCTTCCATGTGCAGCGCAAGAAGAGAGAGATGAGCTCAGGACCTGCCCTGCTCACCAGCGTCTGAGGTCCTTGCAAAGCCCTCAAAGATGCGCTGGCAAAATACATGCTGTTTATTAGACCCATTTCAGCCTCCCATCCACGACTTGGGTCCTCCTTACCGCGTTGCTTTTGAAACAGTCTTTGTCCCGTGACAACAGTGCCCTGTCAAAAAGACAGGGTTCGTTGCTAACATGTATCCCTTTTTGACGGTAACTCAATGCCTTTTACCAAAATTTATAATCCCTTTGTACCTAAATGTTTATACGTGTTGTTAAACCATCGTATAAAAGTATATAAACATTTTCACATGTTCTACCATATCAAATATGGCACGTATGATAATGATTAGAACCACCACCCTAACATATTGTGGAAAATGTCACATATGCTTTTAATTATGGTTTCTGATTTTCAAGCACGCACTCAGGGGAAGGAGGAAGTGGCTTTCTATTTCACTTCTTTGCTGCTAACAGAATATGCATGTGTTCTGGCAAGTTTCCTGGAGAACATCTGTCTAAAAGGGAACATTGAGGAGTTAATTGACATCTACTGAGCCCAAGGCAATGGCTGCATGGCCTACGAGGTCTCTGTTAAACGTCTTAACAGTGCCTCCCTTTAAGCACAGTAACAAGACACACTATTGAGTCTGCTCTTTAAATACAAAAGCAGATCACGAGCGCAACGTAAACTGGTTTATTTACAGAAGAACTTCATGAAGTTGGTAAACAACGGAAACTCTTTTTCCAAAAGACTTATTTGGGGGCGGGGGGAGGGGGGGGAGTGTGTCAATGGCTTGTGGACATGTTTCCAGTGGTTAATCCTAAAGGAATGAATGGAAAAAGGGCTTCGTAGAATTGGGTGGCAGGGGTGGGGAGGGCTATGGTGGCAAAGCCAGCGCTTTGGCATTGCTTTGGTTCTGGTTGGGGGGAGCATGATGAAGGATTTGAAAAATAATAAAGTGACCAACAGTTTAGATGAGCTGGCTGGACAGATATAAATGGAACTAGAGGTCCGGCGCACAAAATTCATGCCTGGGTACGGTCCCTAGGCCTGGCCTGTGATCAGGGCCATCTTCCCCAGTGCCCGCAGCCAGCCCCACCCCTGCCATTGCCCACCCCCGGTTCTCCTTTCGCTATAGGGAGATCGGTGACTGATGGCCAGGAGAAGGGACCAAGAGGTGATCAGTGTACCTCATAGTGACTGGTCCAGCGGTCATTCTGGTCATTCTGCCATTAGGGTCAATTTGCATATTATCTTCTTATTATATAGGATAGAGGCCTGGTGCACAGCTGGGGATCAGCTGGCCTTCACAGAAGTGGGCCCTGTATCGGGGTCGGGGGTCTCTTCTAGGAAGCAGGGCAAGCTTGGGCCAGGGGTTTGGAGGCCAGCCATGGCCCCCAATGGGGGTAGGAGTCCCCACTGGGGGGCAGGGTTGGCTTGGTCAAGGGGCCACCAGGGCTTTGCAGGCTGGTCACGATGCTAATCGGGGGTCTGCAGGGGGTCAGGCTGGCCTGGGTGAGGGGCCCTGGGCAGTTTTCAAGCCATCCACATCCCCATCGGGGTGGAGGTCCCCACTGGAGGGCAAGGCCAGCTTGGGCAAGGGGCTGCCAAAGGTTTGCAGACCAGCCACAGCCCCAGTGAGGATGGGGGTCATCTCAGGGAGGCAGGACTGGCCTAGGCGAGGGGCTGCCAGGGGTTTGCAGGCTGTCCATGCCCCTGATTGGGGTGGGGTCCCCACTGGGGGGCAAGTCCATCTTATGTGAGGGGCCACTGGAGGTTTGCAAGCTGGTCACACCCCAATCAGGGTTGGGGTCCCCACTGAGGGCAGGTCCGACCTGGGTGAGGGGCCGCTGGGGGTTTGTAGGGCAGCCACACTTCTGATTGGGGTTGGGGTCTCCGCTGAGGGGCGAGGTCAGCCTCAGTGAGGGGTTGTGAGTGGTTTGCAGGCTGGCCACGCCCCCAGCTTTATCAGGAAAGATATCCAGAAGACATCCAATCTACCCAGTCTAATTAGCATATTATCCTTTTATTAGTATAGACTAGGGGTCTGGTACACAAAATTCGTGCACTTGGGGGGCTTCCTCAGCTCAACCTGCCCCCTCTCACATACTGGGTGCCCTCAGGGAATGTTCTATTGATAGCTTAGGCCTTCTCCCTGCTCCCCTTGGGGAGCGGGCCTACGTCCCAGTCTGGCCTCCCTTTGTGGGAGATGACCAGGCTGATAAGGGGAAGGCACCAGCCCCATCACCCTGCTGCTGCAGCCACTGCTAGTCGCCGCAGCCACCAACGTGTTTTCATCAACATGGACTCCAGTCCCTTCACCACGAAAAAATGACAACTTTCTTTAGACATTTTCAAGATGTGTCTTTCATAGGATATGACATTTCTTTCTTTCTTTTTTTTATCCTCACCTAAGGATATGTTTCCATTGATTTTTAGAGACTGTGAAAGAGAAGGGAAAAACAGAGAGAAACATCAAGTGAGAGGAACACTTCAATTGGTTGCCTACTGCATGAGCTCTGACCTGGGCCCCGGCCAGGGAGAAGCCTGCAACCTAGGTAAATGCCCTTGGTCAGAATTAAACCCAGACCCTGCAGTCAGCAGGCTGAGGCATTATGCACTGAGCCAAACTGGCTAGGGCAGGATATGACATTTCTTAGCCCTCCAGCAGTGGACCTTTGTTTTTTTCTCTCCAGGAGTGTGGTGGGAAAACCCTAGATCATATTTTTGGATTCTTATTACCCAAGTTATGAAGAATATTATCAGTGGCATACAGGGAGCTTAGCCAATGAGCGGTAAGAAAAGTTGTTTCCTCTGGAGTTCACTCTGGTCGGGCTCCACCCCTGCCCCTCCAATCCCAGCTCCACCCCTACCCAGGCCTATAGTCTCTGGCCTAGGATGAAGGCCTGGGCAGGGGACCCACAGACCCTGGAGATCACCAGCTCTGCCCCTGCCCAGGTCCCTGCGACACACGCCTCTGCCCCTGCTTGAGACCTGCAGTCTCTGTCCAAGGCTGTAGGCCTGGGCAGAAGACCCCAAATCCCTGTGATCACCAGCTCCACCCCTTCCCAGGTCCCTGTGATTGCCACCTCTGCCCCTGCCCAGGTCTGCAGTCTCTTCCTGAGGCTGAACACCCCCAAAACCCTGCAATCGCTGACTCCACCCCTGTCCAGGCCTGCATTATCGGCTGCAGCTGCAGGCCTGGGCAAAGGACCCCCAAGCGCCTGTGATCGCCGGCTCTGCCCCTGCCCAAGTCCCTGTGATCGCCACCTCTGCCCTTACCCAGGCCTGCAGTCTCTGCCCAAGGTTACAGCCCTGGGCAGTAGACCCCCAAACCCCTGCGATCCCTGGCTCTGCCCCTGCCCAGGCCCCTGCCCAGGTCCCAGCTCTGCCCCTGCCCAGACCTGCAGTCTCTGCCCAAGGCTGCAGGCCTGGGCAGAAGACCCCCAGACCCCTGCAATCACCGGCTCCACCCCTGCAATTGCCGCATCCGACCCCCAGATCCTTCTGATGGCCTGCTCTGTCCCTCGCCCCCCCACCCCCACCTTCCCTGTCACCTGCCTGGCTAACAGGCCTGGCCACTTCAGTAGTGAGGCTGAGGCGGACTGGGCACTGCCATCTTGTGTCTATGGGTATGGCCATCTTTGTGACAGAGTGATTACTAATTTGCATATTACTCTTTTATTAGATAGGACTAGAGGCCTGGTGCACGAAATCAATGCATGGGGTGGGGTGTGTCCCTCAGCCCCGACTGTACTCTCTCCTAATCCAGGACCACTGGCTCCTAACTGGTTGCCTGCCTGATTACCCCTAACTGCTCACCTACCTGCCTTATAGCCCTTAACCACTCACCTGCTTGTCTGATGCCCCTAACCACCTCTGCCTCAGGTCCTGCCACATGGCTTCATCAGAAAGGTCATCCTAACTGACATCCAGAAGGTCATTTGACTGTCCAGTCTAATTAGCGTATTACACTTTTATTATTGTAGGTGAGATTTAGTCTTCCCATTCTCTGTCAGGTTTGACAAGAAATGTGCCAATGGTTTACAGATTAAGAAAGACAGCCAGGCTGGGTATGGCTCAGTGACTGAGCATCGACCCAGGGGTCAGTGGTTCAAGTCCCAGTCGGGGCATATGCCCAGGTTGTGGGTTCAATCCCCAGTGTGGCAACCCACCAATGATTCTCTCTCATCATTGACTTTTCTATCTCTCTCTCTTTCTTTTCCTTCTCTCTGAAATCAATAAAAATGTTTAATTAAAAAAAAGACACTAAGTGTTGGGAAGTTAGCAGGATGTTAGAATTTGAACTTAATGCCTTTCTCTAAAACTTGATATTTGTGTGTTTTTTAACTAAGTAATAAGTTATGTGGCAAATAATTGTGCCACATCAAAGACACTGCAGACATTGATGGGTAATGGATCAGACATAGAATTTCCAGGTAAAATACAGACGCCCAATTAACCTTGAATTTTGGATAAACAACCTTTTTTCTTTGCTAAATCCACCAAACCTGAGGTCTCCTTGGAGTGTAGATAACCACCCTTCTCCTGTATCTTTGCATGGTCATTTCTCTATGTCTGGCTGTGTGTCAGTCTCTTCTTCTAAGGACCCTGGTCATATTGGATTAGGGCCAACACTAATATTACCTTATTTTGTTTTAATTACCTCTGGAAAAGACCTGTGTCCTAAACAGTCACCTTCTGAGGTACTGGGAGCTAAGGCTTCAATATATGATTTCAGATCCCCTAGACCAGGTTCAGCTATCCTCATTCCTTTGCCCCCTTAAAACAGCTACACTCCTTCATGCTCTTCACCAGCATCTCCCGTGATGGACCATCTCAGAGTTCCCCTGCCAAGAGGCTGAGCTCCTTGTGCTTTAACCATATAACTAATCCTAATGTTACCATAGCCCTAATATTAACCCTGGCCCTAATGCTAACCCTATCCATAACCTTAACCCTAGACCTACCAAAAGGTTGAGCTCCTGGTGCCTTAACCATACCCCCAAACCTAAACATAACCCTAGCCTAACCCCAGCCCTAACCCTAACCCTGACCCTAATCCTAAACCCAACTTTAACCCTAATCCTTCCCCACCTGCTCCAGCTTTCCCTGGCGCAGGTATTTTCAATGAAACCCTGTGACCTCCTGCTCACCTACTCAAAACCACATGCATAGTTGTTTAAAACACAATCTCTAGGACACCATCCCCAATCTTCCTGAGGTAAACATGGAACCAACCCACCAAATAGGGACAAGATCCTCAAGGCCAGGCTCAGGTGACCTCAGCACTTTGCTCCAGAAAAAAGTTACAGCCTTCAAGTTCTAACCCAGCAAACTCACATGCCTGTCCATCTCTGAGTTCCTGTGCCAACAGGATGAGATCCTTGTGCATACACCTTGTGTCTCTAGCCCTAAACCTAGAACTAACCCCAGCTTAAACCCTAGTCCTAGTCCAAACTCCAATACTATCCCTATCCCAAGACCTAATATTAACACTAACCCTATCCCTATCCCTATACCTATTCCTATTCCTAACCCTATCCCTATCCCTATCCCTAACCCTAACCCTATCTCTAACCCTAACCCTAACACTAATCCTAATTCTATCCCTAACCCTAATCCCAACCCCAACCCTAAACCTAACCCCAACCATATCTCTAACTCTAACGCTAATCCTAACCCTATCCCTAACCCTAACCCTAACCCTAACCCTATCTCTATTCCTATCCCTAACACTAACCCTAACCCTAACCTTAACCCTAACCCTATCCTTATCCCTAACCCTAACCCTATTCCTAACCCTATCCCTAACCCTAACCCTGGCCTTAGCCCTAACCATAGACCTACCACTAAACCTAGCCTTAGACCTAACACTAACCCTAGCCCTAATCATAACAATAACCCTAACATTACCCCTAGCCCTAACCCTCCACCAACCACTCCAGTCTTCCTGGGCCCTGGTGCTTTCAATGATTCCAAGTGACCTGCTCCTCACCTACCTCAAAACCACCTGGGTAGGTGTTTAAAACACACTTCCAGAGGCGATTTGATGAAGGTCACAAGGTAGTAAATAGCAAAGCCTGAATTTAAAATTAGACTTGCCTTTGAATCACTTGCCTTTCCTGATCTCAAAATCCCCTACTTACCAGCTGAAGTTGGTCCTCTGATATTCACTATCCTGCTTTGAATTGTGTCTAGGCTTCCCATCTCATTGTGATAGGTATGCCACCCACTTATGCTTTGTTGACCTCCGTCTGGTCTTCATAAATGTCATTTTAACTTCATTGTCTCTTCAGGGCACTTGCCCTTTCCTTGCCATCTTTCAACACCATCTGGCACATTCTTATGCCACATGGCTCCCATACATCCTGCCTCCTTATGCTCACCATTTTCTTAATCCCCCTCTATCCACTTGGACAATTTTTCTCTGCTCTTAGATTTCTGATCTCCACTTTCATCCCAGGTCTCACTGCTGTGCCCTCTTCTTTCTTACTTCATGGCAGTCTACACATTTAACATTGCAACATATGTCTGTAATTTCTTCCTAGTGTTAGGGCCATCCATCACGCTGCTGACACCACATAAATTTTGTGCATACATTACAGATTTTAGGGAAAGGGAGGACTCTTCCATCCAAAATAAGCGGACACTGTTTCACAAAGTTGATGTGGGGGTCCAGCCATCCTCTCAAAGTGGCTTCATATGAACATACAGAGAATCCTGAGACAAAGCGTTTTTATTAACTTTCTAGAGATTAAATTACATGTGTATACGCAAGTAAAATTTCACATACAACACACAAAAAGCATCATTCTTTTGTTTCCAAATTCATGTTGTAGACTTTATAATGTTTAAATGAAAAGTGGATTTCCACATCTATATTGGATGATTGTTCACTTTTGCCACATTTGGTTAATGTAGCTATAAATGTGTGTATATCTCTTTTTTTAATATACACAATGGGAACAATGGGAAAGTCAGTGAAAGATATTATGATGATCCTGTATGTATTTCCAATGGTTGAGTAAGTTTTTATTTATAGCTATGTCATTATCATACCTAAGAAATGAATTAAAATGTAAGGACATGTATGCATGCATATAAGCATAAACAATGGACACAGACACTAGGGGGTGAGGGCAAGAGTGGGGGAGTGGAGGGGCAATTGGGGATAAGGACACATATATAATAGTTTAATCAATCCTATCTAATAAATGAGTAATATGCAAATTGACCAGCACAAGATGGCTTCCCCCATGTGGTCAAAGATGGCCACCACAAGATGGCCAGCAAGGGAGGGCAGTTGGGACCCAGGCCTGAAGGGAAGGGCAGTTGGGGGGGACCCAGGCCTGCAGGGGAGGGCAGTGTGGGGAGACCCAGGCCTGCAGGGGAGGGCAGTTGGGGGGGACCCAGGCCTGCAGGGGAGGACAATTGGGGGGACCCAGGCTACAGGGGAGGACAGTTGGGGGGACCTAGACCTGCAGGGGAGGGTAGCTGGGAGGGACCAGGCTGGCAGAGGAGGACAGTTGGGGGAGGGAAGTTAGGGGCAATCAGGCTGGCACAGGAGCAGTTAGGCGTTGATCAGGCTGGCAGGGACAATCGGCTGGTAAGAGGTCGGGAGCCAGCAGACCTGGATTGTGAAAGGGATGTCCAACTGCCCATTTAGGCCCGATCCCACAGTGGGATCGGGCCTAAATGGGCAGTCGGACATCCTTCAAGGGATCCCAGATGGTTGGGCTAAGGGACACCACCCCAACCCCCCCTCCCACTCCATGCACAAATTTTATGCACCAAGCCTCTAGTAAAGAATAAAATAAAAATAAATAAAAAGTAAATGCCCAGGAAGTGAATTAAAAAAAAAGTTACAGTATCATCTAAATAGATGTCCATATTCAAGGTTTTCCCATGTGTTCCTAAAATGTATTCTCTGGCTTCAAGAAAAACCCAGGACCAAATAATTGAAGTTTCATATCATACATTTAGGTATTTTATATCTTTAGTCTTTGTTCATTTACAACAACAGTCCTGCTGCCTATTTTGTATGTTCATGCATGACAAAACTAGGTTCATTGTCATGTAGAATGTGTCAAATTTGGGATTCATCTGAATTATTTTCTTGTGCTGTCACTTAATTTCTTCCTTATTCTTTTATCTATAATTTATAGAAGTATAAGCTATGTTTAAATCATTGATGAGGTTCAGGTCAAACATGTTTGAAAGAATGTTTCATGGATCATGATGTACTTCATCTCCCAAAAGGAGGCAGATGTGGATCCTAGGAGGGAAGATTTATTTCATGTTGACCCTAAGAAGTTACTTATCTGTTATGATGGACTCCACATGGTCAACCAAGGCCCAAATTTCAGAAATACTAACAGCCTAGTGGCCCTTTGCTGACTGGGGCTTTTCAGGTACTCTTTATTCCAGAAGAAGCCCAGGCTGAACTTTTAGGCTTCCTCCACCATGTCTGCTTGCTTATGCAGCATGAGTCAAACACTGAAGGGAAACTCCAGTTTCAGCTTTCTACCTGTGGGCTAAGATCTGGCCCCATTCAATCAGAAGTGCACAGCTTGGATGCCTCATTCATATAAAACAGATCTAATTGAGAACTTGGGCAGGAACTTTTGATCTGTCTTGTTGGAACACAATTTAGATGGCTACCTGAATCTGTGTCTCCTGAGCTACAGCTTTCTTTTTCTCTCAAATAAATGCTTTCTACTAGTTATTACAGTCTAAAATGTTCTTTGGTTGGCACCTATAATATCAGGTTTGTCCCACCATTTGATCACTGATTAGGCTGGAAAAACTCAGATGTCTTGACGTTGTACTAGTAAAGGTGCCTTTTCCCCATTGCCATTGCCAAGTAGTTCCATGATCTTTGGGTAGAGAGTGTAAATTACCTATCTCCCAGCCTCCCCAACTGCATTTCCTACAATGATTTTAGCATCCACTTATGATCTGTGCCCAAATTAATTATTGTATTGGGAGTTACAAAGTGTTGATTTTTCTAATCTTATCATTTCTTCTAGATAGAATTATTACTTGGAATCCTATATAATAAAGAGCTAATATGCAAATGGTTATCACACCCTCATGCCATCATGCCCGATCGCCATAATGACTCAGACACTCAACACTGGGGAGAGAGGAATGGGGACAGCCAGGCACAAATGAGCTTGCAAGAAAGGAACAGGGACCAGCCAGGCTGCGGCCCGGGAGAGGGGCAAGCCACCTGTCCCGTGGTCCCAGGTGCCAGGAGCTGCACCTGTGCCTGCAAACCAGGAGAGGGATAGGGCGCACACCCGCAGTCCTGGGTGCCAGCGGCTGGGGCTGTGGCCTGGGAGAGTAACAAGCTGTCAGCCCCACAGTCTCAGGCACCAGCGGCTGCACCTGTGTCTGCAGCCCGGGAGAGGGACAAGCCACCCACCCTGTGATCTCAGGTGCCTGCGGCTGCAGCCCGGTGAAGCCGCCTGCCCACGTTTACTGAGGCTGCAGCCGGCCCAGGTGAAGCCGACCTGGATCCTGGGTGCCTGCAGCCAGCTGGAGGAAGAAATCTTGGGTTCTGGGTGTGGGGCAAGGCAGAGGCAGTTAGGGGTGATCAGGCCAGCAGGGAAGCAGTTAGGGGCAATCAGGCAGGCAGGCAGAGGGGTTAGGGGTGATCAGGCAGGCAGGCGAGTGATTAGGAGCCAGTAGTCCTGGACTGCGAGAGACAGTTGGACATCCCCCAAGGGGTCCCAGATTGGAGAGGGTGCGAGCCGGGCTGAGGCCCCCCCCCACCCCCCACCCCCACCCCGTGAATGAATTCATGCACCGGGCCTCTAGTTTTTCTATAAAGGACAACATTTCTCATCAATTAGGATAAATTTTATTTCCTCCGAAAAAGACAGGGCAAATATTCACCCTTTCCCTTTTATTACCAATTTCAAAGTGAAGAATTATTATAATTATCATCTCCAATGAAAGCAATGAGTCCTCACCTCCCCCTCCCACTTTGTCTTCTTTGAGATTCACTGAGTTTTATTTCTTCTATTATTTATGCATGTTAAAGTTACGATTCTTATTCATGTTCAAATTGTCCCAAATTTGGCCAGTGGAAGACCCTAGGAACTAGCTTATGTTTTCTTCCATTTGCATTGAAATTGAACATTCCTTGTTTTCTAGCACATTCAGAATTCCCTTGTAATTTTTCCCCCAGGACTACTTTATCGAGGAAATTTACAATTTTTTTTTTTATGTTTAGATGAAAAAGAATACTGTGTCCTAATGTGTAGTGGGTCATTCCAAAAATATGCTTTATGCAATGCAAATACATTGTTTCAGAAATTAGGTATTAACAGCAAAAGAAAGATGTTCAGAGCCATAGCCTAATTCAGTATTTCACTCTATGGGTGTTAAAGAAGCACACAAAGGAGTTAGAAAGAGAACTTACATGGTTCAGATCACACCCATGAAGTACTGGTATGTACAAATGGCCAGAGCAAGAGTAGAGAAATATTAGCAGTGTTATAAATAAAAGCTCAAATTACAAAAACATGTTAAATGTCATGTTGATATATTTATAAGATAGACTGCAACATGTATGAAAAAGTGACCTTTTCATATTTATCAAAATGCTGTAACTTACTAATATTTAAGGGATATAGTAGTAGTACTAGCTTATTAGTGTTTGTTGGTGGCCAAAATCATAAGGAAGCAATAAAATAAAAATCTAATATGCTGAACTAAGTTGAGATATAATTCTAAAATATCTAATATTGTAAGTAAACTAAAGGCCCGATGCACGACATCTGTGCACTGGAGAGGGGTCCCTCAGCCTGGCCTGTACCCTCTCGCATTCTGGGACCCCTGCCTACTTGTGGGGAGCAGGCCTAAGCCAGCAGGTGGACATCCCCCAAGAGGTCCTTAGTGCTGCTGCAGAGGCGGGAGAGGCTCCCACCATTGTCATTGCTCTTGCCAGCCATGAGCCCAGCTTCTGACTAAGTGGCACTCCTCCTGTGGGAGCGCACTGACCACCAGGGGGCAGCTCCTGCATTGAGCGTCTGCCCCCTGGTGGTCAGTGTGTGTCATAGCGACCAGTCGTTCTGCCATTTGGTCAATTTGCATATTAGGGTTTTATTGTATAGAATACCAGACCAGTGCATTGAAAGTAAGCATTCTCTACAACTAAACAATAGTCAGAATTCCAGAATTTGACATAAACTTTAGAAACTAGAATGACTCTCAGTTAAGTAAACCCATAACTTGTCTATATACAGTCATTAAAAAATACAATAGCTATAAGCAGAGAAGCAGAGCTCAGACAACTCTAAACAGATATTAATAAGGACAATGCAGAAGAGGAAGTATAGCAGCTTCTTTTTCAGGGACAGACCACGAATATTTGAGCCAGTGAACATATGACTTTGTTGTGAAATACATTGATAGGTTAAAACTATGCTACTTTTTCCCCCTTACCTCCGGAAAGAGATCAGATGACAGTATCTACCACATTTCCATACAGATTTATTCTCTTATGGATAGACATGTTGTCCCATGCAAATGTTTAAACTAATATCAGGGAAACATATTTGTCGGTTATCATCTTCTCTGAAACAGCAATCACTTCTGCGGAAATAGTTCCTTGAGAGTTTAAAAGCTTCCCATTCCTCACCTAGGGGGAAAGAGATTTTTCTCTGTTAAAATGAGCACAAGTACTTGTCACAACATCTAAGTTTTGCCATGAAGTTAAGGACTATATTTTACCTAAGGCATTTAAGTTGCATGTCTAGCTACAGAATGTATTGGGACAATAAAAGGCAAAATTGACTTTGGGTGTTGGGCGCACAATGTAACATACAGATCATGTATCCTAGAAATGTGCACTTGAAACCTATATAATCTGATAAACCAATGTCTCCCCAATAAGTTTTTCTGCCAATATTATTTATTTGTTTGTTTGTTCTTATCTAGAAACTAGGACTATATATTTTTTTTATGTCATAGCAGTATCTTTTTTTATTTTTTATTTTATTTTTTTTAGTAGGATTTATTTTTTTATTTTTTATTGCTTAAAGTATTACAACGAGTGATAGATAGGTCTCCATTTTTTATTTAATCTTATCATCTAGGATATTAGTGTGATAAAATTGTTTTGCGGCAAACTCACCATCATCTTGTTGCCAGTTCTTTTTTTTATTATTTTTATTTAAAAATATATATGTATATTTTTATTGTTGACAGTATTACAGATGTCCTCTAATTTCCCCCACCCTGCCCCCCTTCACCCAGCCCCTACCCCACTTAAGGAATTTACCACACCATGGTCTGTGTCCATGGGCTATGCATATGTCTGTAAATTCTTTGGTATATTTCTTCCCATCTCTCCTCCTGCCCCCAAGATATGCCAGTCTGTTCCATGCCTCTATGCCTCTGGGGTTATTTTGTTGGTAAATTTATTTTTTTCTTCAGATTCCACAAATAAGTAGGATCATGTGATGTTTGTCTTTCTCTGACCAGCTTATTTCACTTAGCATAATAATTCTCCAGGTCTTAGAAGAAAACAGACAGCAAAATCTGGGACATCTCACATAGGGGAATTTTCACTGATACATCTCCTAGGGTGAGAGAAACACAGGAAAATGTAAACAAATGGGACTACATCAAACTAAGCAGCTCCTGCACAGCAAAAGAAACCATCATCAAAATGAAAAGAGACCCACTGTATGGGAGAAAATATTTGCCAATGATACATCTGATAAGGGGTTAATCTCCAAAATATATAAAGAAAACATAAAATTCAACAAAAAGAAGACAAAAAAATCCAATTTAAAATGGGCAAATGACCTAAGTGGACACTTCTCCAAAGTGCACATACAGATGGCCAAGAGACATATGAAAAATGCACAGTGTCACTATGCATCAGGTAAATGCAAATTAAAACCACAATGAGATATCATCTCGCACATGTCAGAATGGCTATCATCAACAAATCAACAAACAAGTGCTGGCTACATTTAGATGTGGAGAAAAGGGAACCCTTATGCACTGCTGGTGGGAATGCAGACTGGTGCAGTCCTTGTGGGAAACAGTATGGCGTTTCCTCAAAAAGTTAAATATAGAACTTTCATTTGACCCAGCGATCCCACCTCCAGGAATATATTCTAAGAAAACTGAGACACCAATCAGAAAGGATATATGCATCCATATGTTCACCGCAGCACAATATACAATAGCTGAGATCTGGGAACAGCCCAAGTGCCCATCAGTAGATGAGTGGATAAAAAAGCTGTGGTACATTTATACCACGGAATTCTATGCAGTAAAAAAGAAGAATCTCATACTCTTTGAGACAGCATGGAGGGACCTGGTGAATATCATGCTAAGTGAAATAAGCCAGTCAGAGAAAGACAAGTATCACATAATCGCACTCATATGTGGAATCTAAGTAACAAAATAAACTGCTAAACGGAATGGATCCAGAGACATGGAAGCATGGGACAGAGTGCAGAGTCTTGAAGGGAAGGTGTGGTAGTGTGGATGGGTGGGAGGTAATCAACCTTGTATGCATATATGCATAACCCATGGACACAGACAATAAAGATTTAAATAAATAAATAAATAAATAAATAAATAAATAAATAAATAACGCTAAAAATTAATAAAATAAATTTTTAAGAAGGGAAACTTTGTACAGTAATTTTTTACACAAAAATTCACTGGTCAAATTAAGAACAAGAATAGCAACAAAATAATAAATGTTAAAAAAATAAAATGAACTTATGATTGATTATAGAACAGAATGAAAATGTTATAAAATTTAACTATGTAAAAAGTGTTAGTAACAAAATTTGGAGGTTGGAGAGGTAATATAAGTATCTAATTATTTTATCAACTATGCTGAGTATAAGTAAATGTTTTTGACAGTTAAAATATAATTAAAATTGTCGCTTCACTTCTTAATATTTTTAACTCTAGACATAGCTCTTAATTATTTATATTTGCATGTAAAATACACACACACACAAAGAATCTAGAATAAGTATGTCCTAGATCAGTTGCACTTCCATATAAATTTTAGAATCAACTCATCAATCTCTACCAAAAAGCCTGCTGGCATTTTGATGAAAATTCTTCAATTTTAGGCAAATTATAGGCCAATTAAGGAGAATTGATATCTTAACCATTTTTTCTTCTAAGCCACCATCATTGCATATTTCTCCAGTTATTTTGGTTTTATTTAATATCCTGAGTCACTTTTCACATGTTTGCCCTCTATATCCCATCAACCTCATTTTCAAGATTAAAGGTACATTGTTTTTGCACAATTTAAAGTTGGAAAGAACATTTTATTTTGCTTGGCAAAGCTCCCCACTGATTCTCATACCTTGTCTTGACTCCAAATATAATTCTCACTGAATTAGTATTTGTTGAATCAACACAATGTATCCTTGAATGCCTGAATGCCTGTCCCGTCATGAGGTGCCATGAAAATCTAATTTTTTTTTCATGGAGTAAATAAATCTGCTACAAGTACTTGTTTAAACCTCACATGAAACTCTATATAGCAAAGGTCTCAGGAAAAGTGTTACTGGTGGGTTGATCAAATAACATAACTTCTAACACGGAAGTCCAATGATGATCTAAAAAGTTCATAAAACTATGGTGTGGCCGTAGGAAATTGGCAGTTATATAACTAAACCGGGTCTTTGAACTGAAAGGGTTGGAAAAGTGATAAAGCAGAAATCCAGGGCTGGAGAGGTCATGGAGGAAATGGGTGAACGATGATGAATATCAGTAATTATAAATGCATCCGGGGAACTACTGATTGATTCTAGAGAATTATTTAGAAATTTGATGTATGTCCTGATGAAGTAATCAAGACATTATTAATAGGACATCTTCCTAATTTATCATCAACTAGCATGCTTTTCTGAAATAAATAAGTAGTGTTATTTACATAGTCGTTAATGATGAGACATAGCATATCTCGTAGACCTAAGTTTGTTGAACGTTAGCCTCACATGTTTGAAACTTTAATACACTGAGTTAATTTTCTCTGATTAAGTTACTAATTGTCGTTGAAGTCATTGTTTATTAGAGAAAAAAAATGAGCAAGCCACACTGGCACTTCAAGAATAACGAGTATTTCACTCACAACAGGCGAGAGGGTTCAACAGTTATGCTGGACTGATCTGCTGTGAAATAATTGCATTGATGACTTTCTTCAGGTTGTCATCACCAAATATCACCTGACAATTATTTTGAACAGCTGTCTTCTGTTATTGTGCATCTATTTATAAAGCCACTCTCCTCAACAAAGCTAGGATCTTATAAGCATCTGTCTGCAGCCAAGTCTTGTCTCTTGTGAAAACATGATATGTTTTAGACCTTAGTTCTTGACAGCTTTCCCCCTTATCATCATCAATGTGAAACATCATTTTCTTGATCTTTTTTATTTATACATTGTTTCTGTTAAGAGATCTTCTCATAGAACCAAAATGAAAACGACCCTGAATTAATTAAGCCATGACTGGCTTCTGTCACTTCGTTAATCAAATGATATTATGATTTATAATGGCCCATTCCAATGCAACAGAATCTAAATTTAAGAAATATATTATTGATGCCATGGCTAAGTCATCATTTCACTGTTACATTATTTTTAAATGTTGGACAACTGAGTATATGGAGAAGACTCCGGGTCACCTCCCTTACCCTCTTATATCTCTACTAGAGGCCTAGTGCACAAAACTCGTGTACAGAGTGGGAGTGGGAGGTGGTGTCCCTCAACCCAACCTGCACCCTTTCCAATCTGGGATCCCTTGAGGGATGTCCGACTGCCCGTTTAGGTCCCATGGGATTGGACCTAAATGGGCAGTCAGACATCCCTTTCACAATCCAGGACTGCTGGCTCTCGACCTCTCGCTGGCCGATTGCTCCTAACCACTCTTCTGCCAGCCTGATCATTGCCTAATTGCTTCTGTCCCACCCTGATTGCCCTTAACTGCCCTCCCCCTGCCAGGATGGTCTCCCACCCCCCAACAGGCCTGGGTCCCCCCCATCTGCCTTACTCTGCCAGCCTGGTCCCCCCCAACTGTCCTCCCCTGCAGGCCTAGGTCCTCCCAATTGCCCTCCCTTACAGGCATGGGTCCCCCCTAACTGTCTTCCCCTGCATGCCTGGGTCCCCCCAACTGCCCTCCCCTGC